>VMDO01021522.1:0-27587 GCA_007922755.1 Pedetes capensis | reverse complement strand
TCATTTTTACAAAGATATCCGTAGGCCTCATCATTTCTTCCCCAGGGCCTTGTTTTAATTCTTTGATGTTCAAATGATTCTCCTTGCAAGGCCTGTCGTCATGCCTTTAGATTAGCCACCCTTCCCTGTAGAGCCCTCCCTCCCTGATGCCGTGTGTGTGTGTGTGTGTGTGTGTGTGTGTGTGTGTGTGTGTGTGATTTGAGTAGCTCCTTGATACCATGTCCATCAATTTTGTGAAATCTTTCATTTTTGCAAGGTTCTCAAATTCACTCTGCTGCTGACTTGCTTTAGATTGCATCATTTTATCTGATGCTGACAGGAAAGACTGATTGCCATTGGGATTTTGTGGTAGTGAGGAGAGTTGTTTGAGTGGAGACTAATTTACAATTTATCAGTTCACGGGGGAAGTGTTTCTCAGACTTCAAGGTGCATGCACATCATTGCAGATCTTATTAAAATGCAGATTCTGATTTGGCAGGGATTGGGTAGGACTAGAGACCCTGCTGGTCTAACCATCCTCCAGGGCATACCAATCTACCAGCTCTGGGGGTCACAAACCACACTTTCCATAGCAAGGCAAACTGTGTCTTTTCATGTTAGGCCCCTCTACCATCTGCTTTCAAGCCCCGTACAACAAACATTTAGGTAACAGCATCTCAGATGCCTGCTTAGCCCTGGGCTGCAGGAATGACAAAAGTTGACTTACTGCCTTCTGCCTCCTGGGGAACACATCTTGGGTAGAACAAATGCTTTAGTCACCTTCTCCCAGACCAAGGCTGGCATGTCATTTGAGAGGCACATCACAAGAAATTTATTTACTCATTTCCCCACTTTTTTTTATTGCAGTAAAGTACATACAACATCAAATTTATCATTTTAACCATTTTCAAGGGTACATCTCAGTGGTATTAAACACATATATAATGTTATGCAACCATCATCATACGCATTTTTAGAGCTCTTTGCATTTTGTGAGATAGAAACTGTCCCCATTAAATAATTACTCCCCATTCCTTCCTTCCCCCAGTGCCTGGCAACCACCATTCTTCTTTCAGTCTCTATAATTTTTACTAATCCAAGTACCTCAGATAAGTGAAATTATACAGTATTTGTCCTTTTGTGACTGGCTTATTTCACTAGCATAGTATCCTATGATTCATCCACATTGCAGCATAGGTCAGATTTCCTTCCTTTTTAAGGCTGAATAATATTCCATTGTATGTACAAACCATATTTTGCTTAGCATTCACCCATTGCTAGCTGCTTGGGTTCTTTTTATATTTTAGCTGTGAATGATGTTATTATGCATATGAGTGTACAAATATCTTTTCAAGACTGTGTTTTCAATATTTTAGATATATGCCCAGAAGTGGAATGACGGGATCATATGGTAGTTCTATTTTAAATTTTTTTTTTTTGAAGAACTACCCTACGTTTCCACTGTGACTGTATCATTTTATATTCCCACTTACAAGGCCCAAGCATTCTGATTTCTTCACCAATACTTGTTGGTTTCTGTTTGTTTTTCTTTAATAGCAGCTATCCTAATAGGTGGGGCTGGGATTTAGCTCAGTTGGTAGAGCACTGCTCTGCAGTCTCTGAGGTTCCAAGTTTGACTCCCAAGGTAATCCTGAAACAATCAGCCATGGAAAACCCTATAAGGGTCACTATGAGTCAGACAGGACTCGAGGGCACCTAACAACAACAACATCCTAATGGGTGGGAGGTGGCATCTCATTATGGTTTTGATTTGCATTTCACTAATAATTAGTGAGAGCAGGGCTTTAGCTCAGTTGGTGGAGTGCTGCTCCATACTCTCAGAGGAGTCAGGTTCTATCCCACACAAAGGGGAGAAGGATATGGCGATCCACTCTTGAGGCAATCCCCAAACAATCAGCCCTTGAATACCCTATAAGGGTCATTATGAGTCTGTCAGGACTGGACAGAACCTAACAACAATAATAATTAGTGCTACTGAGCATCTGCTAATGTGATTATTGACCATTTGTACACCTTCTTTGGAGAAATGTCTATCTAAATCTTTTACCTATGTTTTAATTGGGTTATTTGATTTTTGTTGAGTTTTAGGTGTTTTCTAATTATTCTGAATGTAAGTCCTTTAGCATATGTATGGCTTGCAAATATTCTCTCCTAGTGTATTGATTGTCTTTTAATTCTCTTGATAGTTTCTCTAAGTAAAAGAGGTTTTAAATTTTGATGAAATTCAGTTTATTTTCTCTTTTATTGGTTGGCCTTTGGTGTCATGTCAAAAAAAATCATTGCCAACTCTGATGTTGTAAAGATTTTGCCCTATGTTTTCTTCTAAAAACTTTATAATTTTTGATCTTACATTTATATCTTTGATTCCTTTTGAATTAATTTTTGTATGCAGCATTAAGTAAGGGTGTAGCTTCATCTTATTGCCTGTGGATATCCAGTTTTCCCAGCACTTTTTGTTGACAAAGCTGTTCTTTCCCCACTGAATGGTGTTGGAACCCTTGTCAAAATTATTTGATCATATTTATAAGTTTATTTGTGGGATGTCTGTTCTATTCTGTTGGTCTATGTCTCTGACTTTATGTCACTCTTTTGATCACTGTAGCTTTGTAGCAAGTTTTGAAATTGAGACATACAAGTCCTAATGGATGTTTCTATTTCTGCAAAAAAGCATTGGATCTTTCCTTCTTTCCTTCTTTCCTTCTTCCTTCCTTCTCTCCCTACCCTCCCCCCTCCTCTTTTGAACAAGCCCATTCTTTACTTTGTATTTTGAGACAAGACCTTGCTAAGTTATACAGGCTGCCTCTGGCCTTGAACTTTCTATCCTCTTGCCTCTACCTCCTGAGTTGTCCTGCTCATCATTGTGATTTTGATAGGGATTGTATTTAATATGTAAATCACTTAGACTAATCTTGACATTATAACAATACTAAGTCTTTCAATCCATAAACATGGGCTATATTTCCATTTATTTATGACTTCCTTAATGCCTTTCAGCAGTGTTTTGTAGTCTTCATTGTATATATTTTTTACCACTTTGGTTAATTTGAATTTTGTCCTTTTTAATACTATTATAGGTGTAATGGTTTTGATCATTTCCTTTTCAGATTGTTCATTGTTAGTATATAGAAAATAAACTGATTTTTATTTGTTGACTTTATATCCTGCCATGTTGCTAAGACTTATTTTCTGTTTTCAATAATTGACCTAAAATGTAAAATGCGGCATAGGTAGAAGTACTTGTCTAACAAAGTCTTTTGCATGCTCATAAGCTCTGTGGGGTGAGTGAAAAGGAGCACATAGCTGTGAGCCACAGGGTGCAGCCTTGGGGGTGTATCACGAGGCTGCCAAGGTGGGGGACCATGGGGTTACCCACCTTGAAACTACTATATCACTTCTGTTTATGGACTTCCTATAATACAATCAGGAAATAAGAGCTCCTGGGCAGTGATGTGTCAGTAATGTCTTCTGGCCTTATGACTATTGGTGGTCCACAAAATAATTAGTTCTCCCATCCATCCCCCCAGAATCTTCCCATTCCCCAGTTAGGTTGAGAGGGGACAGGTGGGACTATTAGCAACAGAATTTCCAAGGACCATCTCCCTTCTCCCAGTATAAGCTACAACTCAAGCTCGTTCACAGGAAGGTGAGCTCAAAGTGGAGAAAGTAGGTGTGTGTGTGGGGGGGGCATTCCTGTTCCCAGAATCCAGGTGCATGTGTCACCTGAGGAGAAACCATGTCAAGACAGAAGTCAGTTTATAAATAAGTAAAACAAACAGGAGTCCAGAATGGAAAAGGCTATGGTTCTCTTCATTATAGTACTTTGTATTACTGTAAGCTGTGGAGATGTCAGTAAGACCACACTCATTTACACGATCTGTAACATCAAAAGCAGGTGACCATCTCTCCACCATGATCAGACAGGACAAGTCCTGGCTTGTTTGGCTCATATCTGAGGACAGACTTCACAGGCTAGTTAATCCTCAGTACTGTGGGATATCACTCCCCTACATTATGAGGGCTTTGCAGAGCATCTTTGTTTTTTTCTCATTAAGAATGCAGGGAATGTGGCTCCTATTGTCCTGTGCCTTTGTTAACTGTCAAGTGAGCAAGATGCTTGGAGAGCTTCTTGCTCTCCTGGCCTTCTACATGTTCATGTGGGCAGTGTGGTGGCTTTGATCATCACCTCAAGGGCTGCTTGTTTCTAGGAACTATGCTAGGACTTCCTAACAGGCAGAGCTCAGATTAAGGTACAGTCTCTCCATTCTTCACTTCATTTCTCTTCCATCATCTAATCCTTTTTTTTTGTAAAGAAATGTCCACTGAAGCTAAAATGCAAACTAGAAGTGCTTATGAAAGTGTAAGAATATTTCTCTGTGTGATTGTGGTATCATTTCCACAAGTACTTTGCAACTTTATGCCAAGGTAGGACAAAGAATGGTTTGTTCTTTATAGACTGTCTGTGCAATCCACCAGAGTTGGATATAAGTGATATTTGTCAAAGTTGGTACAAGCAGCTGTTTTCCCTCCCCTTAGCAGGAGAGATGAGTCTGCAAGACAAACTTCACTGATTGTGGTCATTTGCTTCTTATTATAAATTTCTCGTGGTTTCCATGTGCCTCAGTGAAGGCTCTGTGATGAGAGGTGGAATGAGAGGGCTCAGGGCTGATGCTGAGATGAGGAGGCCCTAGGAGATAGGCAGTGGGGGCTTTGCATTTTTGCTTGTTAACCTATCTCTTTACTTGGAAACTTTATCTGTCTCTGTAATTATTTGGGAGCAAATGATTTTATTTCTTGAACAATTTTATTAGCTATACTTGCTTAGGGCTGGGATTTAGCTCAGTTGGTAGAGCACTGCTCTGCAGTCTCTGAGGGCCTGAGTTTGATTCCCAGCGCTGCAAAAATGATAGAAGGATGTGACAATCCACTCCCAAGGCAATCCTAAACAATTATCCATTGAAAACCTTATGAGGGTTGCTAGGAGTCAGACACAACTCTATGGCACCTAACAACAACAACAACATACTTGCTTAGTATAAGATCATCACATACTATACACGTAAGAACTGCTTAAAGAAAGTCACAATTGAGCTTATATAAAGATAAAGTGTGTCTTGTCAATAATTTGTCCTTGGCCAATTCATGTTTGTTTTGTTTTGTTTTTTAAAATTGTATGCTATAAGCTATCCTATCATAATTTAACATATGTTGGTGGTGTTGTTAGGTGCCGTCGAGTCAGTATCTGACTCATGGCGACCCTACATACAACAGGTAAAATACTAATATCAGTGCTTCTCTGCTATTCATAGGGTTTTCAATAGTGGATTGATTTTGGGGAGTGGGTTGCCGGGTCCTTTTCCTAAACCTACAGTATCTGGTGTTCCCAGGTGGTCTCCCATCCAAGTACTAACCAGGCCTGAGCCTGCTTAGCTTCCAAGACCTGACGGGATCAGATGCCATAGTGCTATGGCTACAGACGCCAATTTAATATATGGCTTCTTTTTATTCATTGATTCCATTTTTTCCTTCAATCATAATGTGTCAGGAAACTATTTGAATCATGCACTAATCAAATAATGCTTGGTTCCTTTTTTCAGGTAGCCTAGGGAGTGACAAGACAAGTATACTAGTAATAGAGCCCTAAGTTACAATGTGAGCATTGTGAGATGCCTAACAAAGCACTCTGTCAGCTCAGAGGAGGAAGACATTTGCAGTAGGCAAATGGTTCCTGGGTAGGAAGGAGCAGGGAGGGCTTAAACAAACAAAGAAAGACATTGGTGGATCTTGGGGACTAAATGTATGACCAAGGGAGGGCAGATAGCCTCTCAAGCCTTCTGTTTTCTCACCTACAATATCCAAATAGATAATTGTCTTCCTTTAGTAATATCCTGTCTATTTTAGCTCCCTTATTTATTGTCTTTATACTTTCCATTTTTCTCCTATTGTGAACAAACCAGTAGAATGATCTTCCTTATAAACGAAACCAAACTGACCTCTAATCATATAATCTCCCTTCCCCATCTGTGGCTTTTCATTGGCTCCAGATCATTATCACCCTTTACAATAGAATCTGGATCAAATCTTTTGTTTGTAACTCACTTTCTAATACTCATACCAACCCCTTAATTCCTAACACTTCACATGAAACTACATTGACCTTCTTGGTTTGTTGTTAGGTGCCATTGAGTCGGTGTCTGACTCATGGCAACCCTACATACAACAGAAGAAACACTATGGTCAGTGCTTCTCTGCTATTCATAGGGTTTTCAATGGCTGATTGTTTTTTGGGAGTGGGTTGCTGGGTCCCTCTCCCAATTGACCTTATCTTGTCTCAAATAAGCTGAGCCCTTTCCAAATACTTTGTATGTGTTTTGTTCTTAACGTGGAAGCCTTTACCTCTCACCCCTCCTCAGCCAACATCCCTACACAGCCATTCAAAAGCTGGTGTTCACTTTCCTTGTAGAGTACCTGCCCTCCCTCTCAGGGCTGTCCCTTGCCTCTCTTATCCAGACACTTAGGCATCTCGTTTGCCAGCCCCTTCTGCACCAGGCTTTTTCACTCTTTCTCAAACCTGTTCCTCCCTCAGAGATGTGCCACTGAATGTTTGTTACCCTGAAGACTCTCCCTCATCACTGGGATCTCACTGCCAAGGATTCCGTGGCGGCCCATCTGAAATAGTCTCTGCATTCAGGTTCTTTTTTTTTTTTTTTTTTTTTTTTTTTTTTTTTTTTTGTAAGGTTCAGGGTCATTTCCAGGGTGTACACTAACTTTGCACTGATTAGAAAATGGTGTCCTTTTGGTGACAGACTCCACCTACCCCCTCAGCTGGGCCTCTGCCAGGTGAACAGAATAAAATTCCTTCATAGCAGCTTGGAGAGTATTTGTTCCTGAGTGAAATTATCTGTTCATTAACCTGCTTGTTCTTTGCCAAGATCCCTAAATAGTTGTGTGAGAGCAGAAATCTTTTATATTTTTCAAAATTATTTCTCATGTTTTATTGTGACTTTTACCCCAGGGCTTAGAGCACTGTAGGAATTCAACAAATATTGGTAATTAATGAGTTCTTTAATGCTTTGGCTGATCCTGTCTCTGTAGGTACATCTTCTAGAGTATTTGTCACCTTGTGCTGTCATACTCTTTCCATGATCATCTCCTTCAATAGACTGAGATTCTGGAGCTCAGAGAGTATGCCTCCTCATCCTGCCTGACTAGCCTAGTGTCTGTTATGTCCTTGGTATCCCTGTTAAGAATTTGTTTATGTTAATGCATGAGTTTCTAAATCTCCATGAAGGGAAGAGAAGTGGTTCTATTAACATAAGGAAATCTAAAAGAAAAGTGATTTTCTGGGGAAGAATAAGTTCAATTTTGGTGCTGAGATGTCAACTGAACACTCAAATGACACCCGAAGGTGACTAGAAGCCCAGAACTCGAGGAGTATTTGGGGGAAGAGTAATTGGTGAAGATGCTAAGAAGGGAGAGATTATAGATGGAGGTCACAGATGGAAAGCCTGTGGCCAATCCTGACCTGCAGATAGTTTTGTTTATCAGGGTGCTTAAAATTTTTCACATTTGTTGCCTACATTTAAAAATTAGGAGATCTTCACACAGATTTCAGACTTTGGGCTTCTGTGAAATATCAGAGGTTTTGGGGACCTGGTGCTGGGATTGCTTCCTGTTACCTATCCTATAGGTTTTCAAGTTCATATAGAATGAGAAGTAAGAAGGAGCAAAGGCAGCAGCTGAAGGACACATCAAGTTAGAGGCCATAGAGGAAGAAGAAGAACTTCAAAGGCTGAAAGGATTGTATAAAAGAGAAGAATACAGGGCCAAAACAGTAGCAGAGAGCTAAGTGAGCAGAGGATCAATAAGGAAATGGGAGGAGGTGGATTAGCTAGGAAGTTCTCTCTGGGACAGTTGCCAGGAGTGAATATGGGATACATACAGCCTTCATTTTATGAGATATTGCTAGATTGTTGGTCAGTTCTAATTTGTAACTGTAATGTGGGAGTCTTACCATTTTTCTGAATCTACATCAACACTGCACATTTTTGGACTTTCTGAATTTTGCAATTCTGATTGAATTAAAGTAGTATCATATTATTTTAGGGCTTGGGTTTAGCTCAGTTGGTAGAGTGCTGCTCTGCACTCTCTGATGCCTTGGGTTTGATCTCCAGCACTGCAAAAATAGGAGAAGGATGCAGTAATCCATTCCTGAAATAATCAGCCATTGAAAATCCTATGAATAGCAGAGAAGCATTGACATAGTGCCTGGCATGGCACAGTGTCGGAAAGGGTTTTGTTCTGTTGAACATAGGCTTACTATGAGTTGAACCCAATGCAAGGGCACCTGATAATGTATTGTTTTAATTTTGCCTTTCCTTGATTAGTAATAAAATTGTGCATCTTTTTTATTGTATTGGCTATGTAGTTTCCTCCTTCTGTGAATTGTTTGGCTCAGTGTTCCATTTGTTTATCTTACTTTTTCAGAATGAAAATAAAACCTTTCACTTGGCTCTATTATTTTGTTCTTTCCCAGGGCTCAAAAAAAATTAAAATGAGGGACTGAGGATATAGCTCAGTGGTAGAATGCTTGCCTGGCAAGCATGAGCCTGTGAGTTTGATCCCCAGCACCAAAAGACAAAACAAAACAAAAATAAATAAAATATACCAAATCTATAACAATTATATTCTGTTTCAGTGCCTTGGCTTCCTTCTTAGGGCAAAACTATATAATTTATTTGTGGGTCAGTCTCCCCGATTAGAAAATATGCCCTGTCAAGACAGAGTCTGTTCTTCATTTGATTGGCTTATCTCCTCTGATTGTATAGGAGAATATTTTACACATTATAGGTGCTTGATCAAAAACTATTGATTCTATTTCATTAATTGAATGTTGAGCTATATGTGTCAGGTACTGAGTTGGCCCTGGGGAATCACAAGAACCATTCATTACAGCCCTGCAAAGGAGCTCACTGGTCACCCTGAGGAATCAAAAAATTACAATACACTGAACATGTGCCAATTCAACTGGAAATGTCAGTCAAAGGATTCGAGTCCTTTCCACAGAAAATTGCACTTAAATGAAAGTAACAAAAATTAAACAAGGATTCTAAGGCAAAAAAGGGCAATATTACGATTTTATGAAGTTTGTACTCTTTCTGTATAAGGCAGAGGTTGATACCCAGCATCCCAGGAAATGAGCCTAAGAGTTACCCAGTTACCCTCTTTGCGAAAGAAATATGCATGTGAGGGAAGTTTCTCCTCCAGGGACGTGCTGAAAACACAACTGGAAGCCAGAGCTTCCACATCACATCAACACCTTGCTTTTCTGGTTTGGGAATTTTTTTTTTTTTTAATTGCTGTCAGGGCCTGGTAAGCACTCCACAAAGTAAATTCTTGGATGAAGATCTAAAGCTATGTTTATTCAGAGCCCAAAACAATTGCTATACATACCTATAGCTATAGACAGCTATTCTTTCATTAGCAACTATTCTTACAATGACCAATTACAGCTTGCTTTATTCCCATGATTTTGTTAAAAAACATCAGTCCATACAACCATTAGGTGCATCATTTACCACAAGAAGTTTTTCAACATGGTGACTTTCATCTAGGGAAAGAAATAGGGCCTGTTTCAATTTTCTTTGTGTTCAGACTTAGTTATTCTTGTTCAATGTTGGATAGAGGATAAGCTACATTTCCAAAGAGAGGAGAAATGGACTCTGCTGCTTAGCTGTGCTCCCATTATCTTCAGACCTGCAAGGGTCCATAGAGCTGCAGAAGCAAAGTGTAAGGGTTTCCTGGAAGTGGGGCTAGAGACCCAATTGTTTTCCTCTGTCTCTGGAGCCAATCTCCTGCCACAGGGAAAGCATCTAACTGGGGTAGAGCTCAGTTTTCTGGGTATGATCAAATCGATAACCCATTGCTCTGCTGATGACAAGTACTTGTTGTTAAGTGCCCTCAAGTAGGGTCTGACTCATAGTGACCCTCATAGGGTTTTCAATGGCTGATTGTTTCAGGATTGTTTTTGGGAATGGACTGCCATGTCCTTCTCTATTTTTGCGGTGCTGAGGATCAAACCTGGGTCCTCAGAAAGTGCAGAGCAGCACTCTACCAACTGAGTTAAATCTCAGCCTTGTGATAAACATTAGTGTTCGTTAATCCACCCACATTTCCATGTGCAAGTTGGATCTTATTTCCTTATTTTTGCTTCTTTGAGAAAAACCTCAGATTAAAAAATGAACTAAAATTTAGACATTCTCTTCATTTCACTCAGGAGCAATAGTATAACCTTTCAGTGCTTTGTAGCATGAACCACCACTGTGAACGTATTCACTCATTTGATCATCAAACACATAAAAGAACTAATAGTCTGTTAGGCAGAGAGAATGGAAGATGAGTGAGATGTGGGCCCCATCCTTGGGGATCCCCCTCTCCAAGTGTTACAGAGGTAAATATGACACCAAGAGTAAGAAATGTGGGAGGAGGGGTAGGTCAAGAGGCTCAGGTGGAGGGAGCAGCTGGTTCCAGAGACAAGAGGCAGTGGCTGTGTTCAGCAAATAGAAAATGACTCAATATGGTTGGAGCATAGAGTGTGAGGGGGGCTCTGAGGAAAGATGAGTTTTAGATAAGGGACCCACTTTAAGCTAGTTCATAGCTCCAATTTCACAAATGCCTGTGTGATTTTCATGTGCAGGTACACTTGCCAAGCTGCCCCAAGGGTTCACTTAGAAAATATGCTCACACTGTCAATATGTATCTTGACTGGAAAGCAAGCACTTCAAACAGTGGGTAGAAGATTCTTGTGTGAGTTGAACAAGTTGTCACTTTTTCTTTCACAATCTCATTAGTAATTTTTTTTTCCTTGTGCTGGGGATCAAGCACTAGGGCTTTGCATATGCAAGGAAAGTGCTCTGTCACTGAGCTATATTCTTACCCTTTCTCATTAGTGATTTTTGATGGAAAAAAATTAGTTTAATCATCTTTTCATCACACGTGTAAGCCTGTGTTTTAGCTGAGGTTTTAGCTATGTTTAGTTGAGGTTGGGGACCCCATTGAAAACTGTTAATATCTGGATAGAGAATTGAGTGATTAAATTAGGTTGAATTAGCTGGTACCATGATGCACACCTGTAATCCCAGCTACTTCGGAGGCAGAAGCAGAAGGATTATGAGTTTTAGGTCAGAGGCAACCTGCACAAGTTAACCAGACCCTGTCTCAATGTAAAAAAAAATTTAAAAAGGGGTGGAGGTGCAGCTCAGTGGTAGAGCACTTTCTCAGCATACATGAGGCTCTGGGTTCAACCCCCTAGTACTGCCAAAAAAGAAAAAGAAATTAGGTTGAATTATAAAATTGTACATAATCAAACATGGGCACCAAACAGGAAAACTTTTCTAATGCCCCAATGTAGTGTCTACCCATTACGGCCCTAGTTAATCCAAACCACTACATGAGGCCTAGACATATGTATTAAGAGGAACTTCCTCAGGCATTTGTGATACACATTCCTGGTCAAAATCCTTTTATAGAGACCCTATCATCTGTGTAGAAAATGACATTTTCAGAAAACTCTAGATTATATTCTTGAACATACTTACACTGAGTTCACTGTAATGAGTTGTTTGGTTGTTGTTAGGTGCTGTCAAGTTGAAATATGAAGAAGGACAGAAATAAGAACTTTAACTATTTTAGCAGGAGCAAATCCCTATAACATGCCCTGGAAATTTATTTTTTGGTAAATTTCTGATGGATCCATAAAGTCTAGGCAGGCTATAATTATAATAAGGTAGGTTGTAGTAAATTCCCTATCTTTATTTCCTCTTAAATAGGAAAACAAATGAGTTATCTCCCTGCCTATTGGACCTTCCAGAAGACATATGGTGCTGGAAAATTTAAGCTGAAGAAATTAGAGCTGGCATTTTATCATTATTGACAAGTAACTGTACGTTTACAGCCATTGCTCGTACCTCATGAGGCTGTATTCTAAGTCCCCTTGGGGAAGACATTGCAGGAAGAGTTTACTGTGGTTCAGCCAGGGCTTTATCATCATTCTTCATGGTCTGCTTTGGCTTGAGCTAAATCACAAATTAGTGCATCAAGGAAATATTTTAAAAAATAAGCCAGTTTCTTAAAAAAAAAAGTGTAATTAGTGCCAGTGAGAGTGGATAGAAGGAGGTAGATTTGGGAGCATTAGGGCATCAAGATGACAGTACTGCATAGCACATTCCCTGTTGGGGAGCAGGATGAGGGAAAGGTTAAAGAGAACGATTGGGAATCTACTTTGGACTGCTGAGTGGACACCACCTTACCATCTGACCCACTGGAGATAATACAGTTATAATTATAGTATAAGGCTCTCTACAGTATAAACATTGCATTCATTATGATTTGGAATCACAGAATGCTATTCTTATCTTCATGATTTCTGCCTTGTTTTTATTAAAATAAATTTAGAAGGAATGAAAAACCTATACCAGGATTAGAAAAGTTAGAAGAGCTTTTATCAAGAGGATTTTTTTTGTTTTTATCTTGTTTGCTTTTTATTTGTGGGATGCTTTTTGGCTTATTTTTTATAATTACTTCAAACACCATGTTATTCTAAAGGCAAATTTACAAAACAAGAAATATTCAGAGAGCCTGGCTTTTATTCATTCACCCACTTTATTTCTTCCTTTGCATTATATGTAAACATTTAAAATTAATTTTTGACTTATCTTTTGTTTCTTTTCTATGTAAGAAAATATGGGTACATTTTTAAATTCTCTTCTTTCTTAGAAAAAAAGGATCATACTGTACACATTCTTTTACCTTTGTGTTTTCTTTTCTTGTTCAGTACCGGTGGTTAAACTCAGGGCTTTGTGCATGCTAGACAAGGGCTCTATTGCTAAGCTGCACCCTCCAGCCCCTTTTTTATTTTGAGACAGGATCTCCGTAAATTGTACAAGCTGACTCTGGGCTGGAAATCTCCATCCTCCTACCTCTGCCTCCTGAGTAGTTGGGATTGTAGATGTGGCCATGGTGCCTGCATCAAATTTTCTTTTAGAATATTACTGGATTAGGAAACAAGTGGTATCTTGGTAATTAAAAATATATTGTGCAGCTATTTCTTTTTTCTTTTCTTTTCTTTCTTCCTCCCTCCCTCCCTCCCTCTCTCTCTCTCTCTCTCTCTCTCTCTCTCTTTCTTTCTTTCTTTCTTTCTTTCTTTCTTTCTTTCTACCTTCCTTCCTTCCTTCCTTCCTTCCTTCCTTCCTTCCTTCCTCTCTCTCTCTCTCTCTCTCTCTCTCTCTCTCTTTTGTGGCAGAGCCTCCTGCTTGCATGTTTTGCAAATGCTGGACCACTGAGCTGCACCCCCAGCCCATTTTTTTACTTTTTGAGACAAGGTCTTGCTAAATTACACAGACTGCCTCTGGTCTCGAACTTGCGATCCTCCTGCCTTTTCCTCCTGAGTCACTGGGATTACAGGTGTGAGCTCTGGCGCCCAGCCAGCTATTTCTTTTCATACTATATTTTAGTCTTTGCTCTAAGCCAGTATATAGAGACAGTCTTCATTCCTTTCCACAGTTGTATGGTGTGCTGCTCTATGAATGTGCCACAGTTTATTAAGTCCCCTATTCATGGACATTAGAGTGATTTTAGTCTTTTTTTTTTTTTTTCTTTACCTTTTACCAGGGATCTACAGAATAGATTTCTAGAAGTGGGGTTCCTAGCTCAAAAAATAAAAACTTATGTAGTTTTTCTATATGTTGCTAAATTATACTACATAAAGTTTTCTGATGATCTTTTAGAATGCAGGGAGTTTATCTGTCTGTCTGTCTGTCTGTCTGTCTGTCTGTCTATCTAAAATTTTCTTAAAGCAAACCTAGGCCTTAGAGATAAAGTTTTTGGTCTTTTTGCTAATGATGGCTTCCATTTTTCTAAGCTGCTAACTTGTTGTTGTTGTTAGGTGCCACTGATTCACGTTCAACACATAGTGATCCTCATAGGCTGATTCTTTGGGGAGTGGACTGCCACATTCTTCTCCCATTTTTGTGGTACTGGGGATCTAACCTGGGTCCTCAGAAAGTGCACAGCAGCACTCTACCAACTGAGCTAAACCCCAGCCCACTACTAACTTGTTTGTTGTTAGGTGCCCTCGAGTTGGTGACATAGTGACCCTATGTACAACAAACACTATTGTCAGTGCTTCTCTGTTATTCATAGGATTTTTAATTGCTGATTGTTTTTTTGGGAGTGGGTTGCCAGATCTTTCTCCCAAGCCTATAGCACATGGTGTTCTCAGACAGTCTCCCATCCAGGTGCTAACCAGGCCCGACCATGCTTAGCTTCTGAGATATGATGGGATTGGATGCCGCTGTGGTATGGCTGCAGATGAAGCTACTAATTTAGCACCCTTCAGTTTACTTCCCTATATTTTGCTGAGTATTTCCCATGGGCAAAGTTATGTGCTAAATACTGGTGAGATACACAAATAATCAACATGGTGCCTACCCTCAACTAACTTACCAGTTGGGAAAGGTGACAGGCACATAACACCTGATTCAAGACAAATGGCCAAGTGACAGAACTGATCACACTTTGATGATGCTCAAAGGGTGCCTTCTGACTCGTGGTCTGTAGGAAGGTCCTGGGTAGATGCAATTTGGACTAGCTGTGGGGAAAAGTATTTCTGTCTGTGGTGACTATTGGAATGAAGTCTCTGACACAGGCCAAGGAGAATGTTCAAGGGGCTTCATTACAGTTCTGTGACTATTTTAGGAATTAAAGAGAGTCCTCCAGTGTTTCACAAGACATACCTGTCTTTAAATTGCATAAGCTAAGCCTTATGTCTGTAATATTCAGCTTTTAATTCCTCCCCCCTCCTAGTCTATTAGCTTATGTTAACTGCACAAAATCATAGTTTTCATTGTGATATTTTCACACATGCATATACTTTGATTTTGATTCCTTTCCAGGTCTGAAACCTCTAAACCTTCAGTTTGTATGATGATAATGTCAAAGATACCCTGCCCCAAGTTTGACCTCCCACCCACAAACAGTCTTGAGTCATTGGCCTTGGGCTCATCACTTTACAATAGTGGCCTCCCTTCTGTGAGACCCCAGAGAGCACTGCCAGACTTTGAAGTTTAAAGAAAAAGGAGGAAAAGGAGAGGTCCTGGGTCACAGTGTGCACTGGAACAGCTTCCCAGTTTTTCTTTCTTTCTTTCTATCTTTCTTTCTTTCTTTCTTTCTTTCTTTCTTTCTTTCTCAAATTAATTCATTTTTTTTAATATTATGGCTAAGAGATTTGGGCACATGTTCATGTGACAAGTAAAATGTCAGGGTTGGAGGGGAAGGCCTGGCCTCTCTAGCTTTGGTGGTCTGCCTTTCTTTTTCTGATGTTTCAGTGACTTTCTCTGAACAATATGAAATAAGTGTCTTCTTGTTTTTAAATTTTGTGTGGGAGTTAGGTTAAAATATAAATTTTACATGATATCTCATGAAATGTTAAAGCAGAATTATCCCCTTGTTTATAGATGAAGAAACAGAAGTCCAAAGTGCTTATTCCAATTTTCCTGTGGCTAGTATATGACAGAACTCAGAGAAAATCTTGGGTCTTTATATTTTTATCTCACTTTGGTTTTATTGAGTCAGGGTCTCATTTATGTAGCTCAAGGTGGTCGAACTTGTGATTTGCGTGCCTCAGCCTCTGAATGCTGGGTAACAGGCGTGCACCATGGTGCCCTGCTAAGTCTGGGACTTCATTTCTCCCTCCTTCACCTGAGAAATTTGATGCCTATTTTTCCAGAGAGAGCCAGAGTCACTTCTTATGGGTATTTAGTGGTGAACCCACAAATCAACATTTAGAAGCTTGTTCTGACTTTCTTTCTTATGAGTTTTTAAAACATTATAGTGGCCATCGAAAATAAATCTTTGGACTCCAAACTTGACAATATCCTGCAGCATCATTCTCCTTCTTGGGCTACAAGGACATATTTTCATTTTACTACAAATTGAACAGAAGCAGTTTTACTACACAGCCAGTAGTTTAGCAAGACTGCTTTAAATTTCAAACCTCTCCTTATTTATCTTGAGTGAACTTGGAGTTGGGGGTATATAGCCATTTTCACTGGTGTACTCTGTCTTTGAATAGGCTGTGACAGTTTCCTAGTGGCCTCAAATCGTCAGTTTATGCAGCCTGTACTATTTTCCTTTTTAGGACCAGATTTTCATGGAAAATGTAGGGGCAGTAAAGCAGCTCTGCAAACTGACCAATAACCTTGAAGAAAGAATAGAAGAATTAGAAATATGGAACAGGAAGCTGGCCAGGCTAAAGTGCCTCAGTGGTTTGAAGTCCTCAGCCAGTGAAGCAAGTTCAATCAGGTATGTCCAGCATTTCCACAGAAGTTTTGGGAGAGAGTGGGCTCGTTCCATAAGTAAATCCATTTGGTCTTTTCGATTAAGCCATAGTCATTACTTTCTGATACTGAGGTCCTTACTCTTCTCTTAAAATATTTTAGAACATAATTGCCTTATATGATAATTTTCTTATTTTTCCTATTGCTGCTTTAAAGACAAAATAAAATGAGACATCTGTGTAATAGCAGTTGTTATAAGAAGTGCTAAATTTTATGAAAAGGATGGCTTCTCCTTTAATGAGAGAGAGTATTTCCAAATTTAGAAAACCATGTTTAGCCCTCAGGGAAAAATCTCTTTATTATTTGTTTTATTACTTAAGGAAGTAAATGCATGTTTCCTGGTGTCTAGTTCTGGAAAAAAGAAAGGTAATGTTTAATGCATTCATTTGTACTTACTAAAGGCTTTCCCTCTCTCATGGAAAGGTCTCACAATTGCTTTGACTTTTCTTTTTTTCAAATTATCACTGTATTGCAAAAGAAAGTCATATTGCTGTGTTTATTATAGCCTGGGCCTTTGTCATATAACTTCTAGAGACTCACCTGAACAGTAATCAATTTTCTTTCTTTCTTTTTAAAGCAAATTTAGCAGAGCTGTTAGTACATCTTCTACAAGAAAGGCCATTTCCAAAAAAAACAAGAAGGCAAGTAGATTTAAATTTATAACGAACAGAAATGATATTTTCTATATAAAATAAGAAGTCTTTAGAGAAATTGATCAACAATTTCCCATTTATTTGTTGATGGATTTCCCTAGTTCACATCCTTATGCCCCTCAGGTGTTCAAATACTAATCTTTTAATGGCTATTAACTTATCTTTTAATAGCAAAAGTTTAGAGAAAAGTGTCAGGACATGTCCACCTCAGAAATATCCTGCTTGTTTTTGTTTATATTGTTGCCAGGTGAAATTCAGAAGCCTTCACATACAAAAAGCTATGGGCTGCAAAACCCATGAGCATGCCTTGACCTCACCTAGTCCCTTATCTTTTGCTTCAGAAGATCCCAAAGAAGCTTCAGTTAATCCTCAAATTCCTCTTTCTCTTTGATATGTAGCACTGAATATGCAAATGGGAAGATAGATATTCACTTGCTTGCAAAGATTAAAATGTGATGTTTTCATTAATGAATAAAGACAATCTATATCCAGTAGGATAACATTTCAGTGAAAAGTGAAGGTTAATCACTTATTAACTTGAAGGATGCTCTCTCCGTCACAGAGATGGGTCAGTAAGGGAGAAGCTGTAACAGTCCTTTCCTAGCTGCATTTCACAGGGAGCTATAAAACTCAGCTTGGCCCTCTATCTACCACTGGCCCAAAGAGGGCCCTTCCCAAGGGAAGAAATGTTGTTGGGCGCTGTCAAGTCACGTCCAACTCATAGCGACTCTAAGCACAACAGAACAAAACACTATCTAATAATATACCATGAAAATAATCGATAACTGTTAAAGGCTGACCTGATGTTCAGACCACTGCCTCACTTTACTCTTTACTCCTCATGCTATACTGTGTTGAACTATTCAGAAAAGATTCAGAGATGGTTCGAAGTTCTAGGAAAATATTATGCCACTGACAAACTTCTTGGTGTGTGAACAAACTTAAACACCTACACACACACACACACACACACACACACACATATTTATTAAATGTGCTAAAGGTCTTAGCATGATACAAATAACACAATAAACACAAAACACTGAAATGCTGTGAAGGAAAGCTACTCTTTGTACTAACCAGTATGGAGTAGGATGGAGAGAATAGTATCTATGTCCATGGCAGCTCTGATAGGTGCAATTAAGTCACCTGCAACCTCTGTAGCTACACCCAAAGAGTGTTTATTTTGCATTTATCTCAGAATATTAACTAGCATGTATGGCTCATGAGAGCAGAGCAGACCCGGTGTCTGTCTTCCTCTCTGTGTCTCTAGGGAGTAGTACAGAATAGCCACTCAAGAAATATTTGTCAAGTGAATGCATGAGTGGAGAGTCCAGTCAGACAATACTCACTGAAGGCTCCCAACGTAAAAATATTACATGGTTCAGTATCATGGATGTGTGAAGGGATAGGGTCAGAGTCAGGGTGGACACAGAGTTAGGGACTTATACAGGGATTAAAAAGCACCCATTTAAGCTTTGTAGTCTCTATAAGAAGCCAGTTGGAGGCAAAGATAAATCAGATATGATCCTTTCTCCTAAGGAATTACAAGACAGCCAGGGGAAGGGGAAGAAAATACCAAGAACAGTTGCATTAAGTGTGCTAAATACTGCAGAGGCTTGGAGTGCTGCAGTATTTTGTACACTTGGCCTTGAGGCTAGACAGTGGTGGAGCTGGGACAGAGGTTTCAGATGGAATGCCATGAGAAAATTCTGGAAGCTGGTAGTGGCTTCCTTGAAGGATTAGGTGGGAGTTGGCTAGGGCAGATAGCAAAGATAAAGTTGAAAATTATAGGTTAGGCTTAGATTTCCTGGGCTACCCTCTAAGGCGTTTATTTGATAAGCCATTAAGACCTTTGGAATAATAATAATATCTAACTTTTATAGCATTTCCTGCTTTTTTTATAGACAGAGAAAAAGGAAGCCACATAGCATTGTGTTTAAAAGCACAGGTTGTGGAGTCAAAAATTTTAAATTCAAATCCTGGCCCTGTGATTTATTAGTTGTGTAATCTTGGCTGAGGAACTTAGCTTTCCTATGTCTCCCTTCTCCCATCTTGAAAATGAGGTCATAGGGTTGTTGGAGATGATTGTGAGGACTGTATACATTAGTGGATGCAAAACATTTGGAAGAGTGCATAGAACATAGGTGTTGATATGTGTTTGCTGTGGTTCAAACCCACTATTTTAGTGGTTCACATACTTTTGTGTGTAGCAGAATCATCCAGGGAGCTTG
Organism: Pedetes capensis; assembly: GCA_007922755.1. NCBI lineage: Eukaryota > Metazoa > Chordata > Mammalia > Rodentia > Pedetidae > Pedetes > Pedetes capensis. The sequence goes on along the minus strand of VMDO01021522.1, from coordinate 8,309 downwards.
ATAAAGTGCAAATAATGGGAGTGCTTTGTTTCCCCTCTCCTGTTTGGTAGGATGTTCCAGCTGTTCCCTTGCGTGCCACTATCGGCTCTGTAGGAGACCTCTGTTCCTGGGGCCTCCTGGGGTGATTAAACTACATGTATGTGGGTGGGGAGTGGTAATCTCAGGCTGGGTAGAGGTGTGGGTGTGTGGGAGGGGCTATTGAGAAAAGTGCTTGCTGTGACCAGTTGGTAGGCCTTACTGGAGGATAAGAAACCTAGCTGGGGCCTGGCTCCACTCCCACACAGCTCCAAGTGCTGGCTGAGACAGTCTGGAGGGAAACTGAGGTCTCCTGCTCTAGCACTCATCCATTGGTAGGATTGCTTTCCTTTCCTCTCTTTCTCCACCTCCAGGAGGAAGGTGGGTCATGCTTGCCATGTGCAATAGTAGAGTGAGATGGGTAGGCTCTCAGAGTTCAAGTTAGAATTCAGAATATGTGGAGAGGAAGGGAAGAAGTGTAGGAATGGTACAAACCGTCAACTTTTTGATAAGGCCAGCTTCCAGTGGTACTTGTGGATGACTCAGTTACAGTAGCCTCAAGGGTTTGTGTTCTTGTAAAAAGTGTATGATTAGTCCTCCCCTTTTTACATTGAAGGACATTTTTCTTAATCATATAACAAACCTAAGAAACACAACTAAAGGTCAATTTTAAGCTATATCTTAATTACTATCACCCTCTAATACCCTTCCAATCAAAAGCATGATTCTACTCTGTATCCCCAGAAGGAAGCAACATAATACTCTCCATTGCATTAGTAAGAAACTCATATTTAAGGAGCACCTTGTTTAAATGAACAGAGAACTTCTTCAGCTGGATTCCCCACCAGATCCAAAACTGTTTATCCTGTAGTTTTTGGCCATTGCCTGCATGCAATTTTTTTATGTCAATATGTATCAGTTCTAAATGTTTGTCTCACTTACTTGCTACAGACTTCAATTTATTGATTTTCATATCCCCTATAGTGTTGCATATCAGACACTACTTGTTGGCACCTAACAACCTAACATAGTATTGTATATAGTTTTTTGTTGTTGTTAGGTGCCGTGGAGTTGAATCCAATTCAAAATGACCCTATGTACAACAGAAGGAAACACTCCTGCCACTGTGCCACGCACATGATCTTTTTATGTTTGAAGCCATTATTGCAGCCCTTGTGTTTCTTCTCATTTTGAGTCATGCCATATCAGCAACTGGAGGTCTCCGGGCATTTACTCCATTCCTATCATTAAAGTCAATTCTACTTTGAGGGAGCAACTTTTCCTTAGTCATTTCTTGAATGCTTTCCAGCCCGAGGGGCTCATTTTCTGGCTTTATATTTGACAGTGCATCTCTTCTATTTATAGGGTTTTCAATGGCTAATTGTTTTGGGAGCAGGCTGCTGGGTCTTAGTCTGTCTTGGTCTAGAAGCTCAGCTGAAACTTATGTACCATGGGTGGCCCTGCTGGTATCTGAAAAACTGGTGACATAGCCTTCAGTATCACAGCAACACGCATGCCCCCATAGCATAAGTGGGCAGACATGTGGAGATTGTGTATAGTAGCACTCAATAAATATTTGTTGAATGGACATAAGAATAAATAAGGCACAGGTCCAGAGCTGTCCTTATAAGTATGTGGAAGAATCAGATACCAATGTTTCATAGGATCTGATCTATGGCACAAGAATCTTTTTCATGGTATGTCATAATGCCTGAAATTCTCCCATTGGGATTTATTCCTTCACATCTGGAAGAACTTTTGATTTCCCAGTCTCCTATTAAGAGGTGGGCATCTGAAATCTGATGGTGTCTTACCTCATAAGTTGTCTTCTCTCATAAACCTTCAAGAACAAGTGACAAATGAATGGCATAGACAGTTGCCCTATAGGATGTGAAGGAAAGGAGAGATTGCTATAACCTGGGGTGTCACAGAAAGGCAGGGTCTTGCGGGTAGGATTTGAATGAGGCAAGTGCTGCTGGGAGATCTTTGGACTTCCTTCTCACAGCTATTGTGCCAATTTATCCCTGTTCATTAATGAACGTTTCTATAGGTTTATTTTTCAGGAAAAAAACAGTCGTGTCCTAACTGGGTTTTCCAGACTTTGGTTATAACCCTAATTGCTGTGATGGCATTTTGGTAAGAAAAATTCTGATGTTATGCTATGTCAAGCTCTCTCTCCCCCCACACCCCGTCTTTCTTTTCTTGCATATGAACTGGGGACTGACCTTCTCTTTACTTTGAAGACAAGGAGCCCTTTAAACCTGGCACTAACCTTTGATAGTTTAGGGATCAGGGGGCCCCTTTTAAACTTATATTTTGAAGAAAAAAAGCATAAGGTTTCTGCATGTCAGTGTGAAATGAAGGATTTTTTTTTTCCTAAAGGATTGTTGTGTTTTAACTGCAAACTGTGCCTTTCATGTGTATGTGGAGGGAGATGTATTCTCTTTAGCTTGCAAAGAACTTTCCCAAATTCTTTGTTTTCCTTCCTATTTGGGGTAAGGAGTAGGAAATCAGGTGCAGTCCACTCGCCCTGGTCACTCATATTTACTAGGATTCTTCTGGCTTCTCCAGTGAAGACTTTACACCAAAGGGATGCCAAGATGTATGAAAATTCATCCAATCTGGTGAAATTCCAGCCAAATATACTGATCAGTTAAATCAAGCAAATGCAGTGAGGATGACAACATTTGCAAAGGAAATTGTGCAACTGTTGTCCACTATCTGTCTGCATGGAGGGCAGCCATCCCTTGTTAGAAGGCAGGGCTGGAGCCTCTGGTCTCCAGGGTCCTGCTGTTGCTGTGAGGCCCCTGCTCTGGAAGCCCTGGTTGTCTTGTCTGTGTTCTCTGGGACTGTGAATAGTCTTTCTTGTTGTCAGTCTGACTATTCACTTGATGAAAGAAAAAAATGCTTTGTGAGTGTGGGAAAGGATTTGCTCTGCCCATAGTCTTGGGGAAGACAATCATTTTCAGAGGCAACACAAGCAAGAGTCCCAAGGTGCCTCCTGTTCCTAGATCTAAAGCAGCTTACCAGCTACAGAAGACAGTGCAGGGCCCTCTGTACCCTTGTTCTTCTTTCCCTTTCAGCAGTTTTTGTTTTGGGCAGAAATTGGGGGTTGAACCCAGGGCCTCACACATGATAGATAAGTGTTCTACCACTGAGCTGCACTCCTAGCCCCCTTTTCAATTTTTATTTTGGAACAGCCCCCTTTTTATTTTTTATTTTTCACTAAGTTGTGCAGGCTGCCTCTGGCCTTGAACTTGTGATCCTTTTGCTTCAGCCTCTTGAGTTGCTGGGATATAGACATGCATCACAGGGCTGAGATCTTTTGTTCTTTTTCTTTCTTTCTTTTTTTGCTGCTGGAGAGATAAACCTGGATTTTGAGCATGCTAAGCATAAGCTCTACTACTGACTACATCTCCAGCTTAGCATAACTTGTTATTGCTCGCTGTGGGAAGATGCCCATGTATTTGGTGGTACTACACAGATGTCCCATCAGGACCCTTTGCATTTTCCTCTCTCTCCTAAAGTGATTGTCTTCTCCTGCTGGGGTTCCCAACCCAGGAGAGAGTGACCATCCACCCTTAGCAGACATACTTCACTTTTTCCAGAGACATAGATTCCCAGCCCAATGGAAAGATGATAAGAAGTCTAATTCAAGATGAGGAGTCTGCTTTTTCACCTGTTATCACATCTTATGAATCCAATATTATTGACCACTAAGACCATCAATGGGCTGGGATTTAGCTCAGTTGGTAGAGCACTGCACTGCAGTCTCTGAGGTCCCGAGTTCAATTCCCAGCACCGCAAAAATGGGAGAAGGATCTGGCAATCCACTCCCAAGGCAATCCCAAAACAGTTAGCCATTGAAAACCCTATGAGGGTGGCTAAGAGTCGGATGCCGACTGGACGGCACCTAACAACAACAACAAAAGACCCTCAATGGGAAGTATTAAGCTTACTATCTTTTTTCTGGCCTGGGTATACCCGAGAAGGGACAAAACCAGGGTTTTCCTGTAAAGAAGAGAGCAGATTTCTATAGTCCCAGAAGTCTGCTTCACTATGCATGGAGGCAGATGCCAAAGAAATATCAGAAAAAAAGGTTTAAGGATTAGTAATGGGGAGATGGAGAGTGGGAGACATGGAAGAACAAAGAAAAGGAGAGGGGACCACAGGAAAGAGTTGCCAAGGTGACCACAAATTCTGTCTGATGCATCCTTGGGGCTCAGCACCACTTTTCCCAGGCGTTGCTAAGGACGCTTTGGGAATTCTTTCTTTCTGAGTGGAATTGAAATGGGTGGTCCATTTCTTTATATATACTCAATGATGGTAAATCTACCACCTTGATGGGAAGCATAATAATGAGGAGTCAGGGTCAGAGAGCGAGTGGTGAGGTTGGGCTGGCAAGACATCAACTCTGGTGACCCTGTTTCAAACCCAGCACACAAGCAGACTCTTCTTGTGTGGCTCATGAGAGAGTTCTAAAGACATCCCCAAAAGATAGGAACACATAGTGTTTGGATGCATGAGCATTATTGGGATTAGCTTCCCAAAGCTGAGAATCTTTAGGGAAGGTTGCCATTTGGATATATAAGTTCCAATAGCTGGGGGAAAGGACACCTTCATTATTTTGAAGTCATGTAGTCTGGAAATGGGTGCTTTATTGCATTGCTTTTGGTGTATCATGCTCTCAAAAGATAGTTCACTAGAAGGTATCAGAAGTGACCAAAGGGTTTGGTATCCACAGCTGATTAAACCTATGCCCACTTTCATCTCCCAGTGTGACAGTTCACATGACCTCCACCAGTGGGATGTGAGCTTCGCCCTGATTCTTGTCTGCAAGGAGCAGAGGGCTGCCTCCAGCTGTTTACAAGCTTCCTCTTGTAATCTTCCACTAGTGTTGGCTTGCCAGGCCCAGGGGGCTGCTCTATGGAAAAATCTATCAGTGTGGACCATCCCAGGAGCCTCGAAGCTGCAGGAAACTCAGGGCTTTTTCTCTCAGGGCAGAAAAGCCTGGCTCTGCTGGTTTCCATGGTGTCTCCGTGAGCTCCGGCTGCCCCTCTCCCTCTCCTCCCATCTGTGTGGCTGTGAGAATACATCTTTGGCCAGCTGGATGTGTGAGATATATCTGGAAACAAATCTGCCACATAATGCTATTTTTTTTTTCTACCAGTGCCTTGACGATAGTTTCCCTTTACATACTTAGTTTAAAAGATCAAGACCGACAAGCCCCAGATCTCCCTCCAAGGTGAGAGTTCAGATCTTGTGTTCTTTTGGGAGAAGGATTGTTGAAGGCCTCTTTCATTAACCATTTCACTCTCCTCCTCCAGCAACTCCACAAGCTCTCAGGAGCCAACTCTGCCATCCATAGCATCGCCCTCAGGTAAGATCTTCACATTTCTCACCCTCAAACCCAGCTTGTGATCCATGTGAACTGTCAACAGAAGAAACCAGCCTTTCAGGTTAACCTCACTGCCTCCTTCCCCTCTGCCCAATGCCTTACAGCACCTCAGACATCCCTGGCACCCACACAGACCTCCTTACAAGTACCTGAAATTACTTTCTGTGAGATCCTGCTATGTCAGGAGACTTATTGCTGCCCCATCTGGGGGATGAGAAGAGACTTTTCAAGTCCTGTGCAAATACAATCCAAGGAGGAGAAGGAAATTCATCAGAGGCAATGGACAGGTAAATGATGTTCAAAGAGAAACAAGGGCTTTAAACTTGAGGCTTTTCCCTTGTCAATATTTACTTGGATAATCTGTTAATGGTTCCAGACAATGGTTCTACTCTTCTATTTGGGGAGACAAAACCTTTAAAAACACGAACACACAAACTGGCAATTATCTATAACATTGAGTTCCAGGCCCAGGGGTGAAATTTTGATGGATTCAAGTCCTTACACCAAGTGAAAATGTCTCATTTGTTCTGTTGCCAATAAAGATGGTAATGGTAGCACAAGTAAAATAATTATATGCATGTGGGTTGAAGATTTTTATTTTTGGCTCATTTAGAATTTGAAAAAGCGGTGTGGTGTGTCGGTTGTCTGTCCAAATCAACTAGGTCAAAGTATAAGAGGCTTTGGAAACTCTAGTTTAAAGTCTATAACAAGCTTCAATACCAATACAAAGTTGGTATTCCATTTTAAGAAAAGCCTCTTCCTTTTAGACCCATATGTGTCTAACAAACACATGTGTCTAAACAAACAGTTGTTTTTCTTTTTTCTTTTTCTTTCTTTCTTTTTTACTTTTCTGACAATACTGAAGGGTTGAGCCCAGGTGCTCACACACACTAGGCAAATGCTCTACCCTGAAGCTGCACACCCAACCCATTTTTAATTTTATTTTGAGGCAAGATCTTGCTAAATTGTGAAGGCTGCCTCTGGCTTTGAACCCATAATTCTCCTGCCTCAGCTCCCAAGTTGATGCGATTACATACATGCACCAAGGTGTCTGGCTAAAACCGAGTTCATTTTTTTTCTTTTGCAACACTGAGGATGGAACCCAAGGCCCCACATGTGCTAGGCAAGCACTGTACCACTGTATCCCCAGTTGTTCTTCAAGTAACAGAGTTGTCATATTAAATTTTTTTTAGTTACTTCATCAAGGCCTGTAAGTGTAATTATCTCTGTAAGAGTAAATACAATTCTTCCAAACACATACTAATTTATTATTTTTTAAAATCTTCTACACACATTAACAAATACCTAAAACAATATTGGGCCTGCAGCCATATCCCTGTGGCACCCGTCCCATCAGATCTCAGAAGCTAAGCAGGGTCAACTCGGGGCACTGTGGCACATGCCTGTAATCTCAGCAGCTCGGAAGGCGGAGGCAGGAGGATCGTAAGTTCCAGACCTGAGGCAGTCTGTGTAATTTAGCGAGACCCTGTCTCAAAAGTAAACAACAACAACAACAACAACAAAACGGGCTGAGGGTGCAGCTCAATGGTCCAGCACTTGCAGAGCATGTAACCTCCAGTACTGCAAAAAAAAAAAAAAAAAAAAAAAAAAAAAAAGGAAGCTAAGCAGGGTTGGGCCTGGTTAGTACTTGGATGGGAGACTGCCTGGGAACACCAGGTACTGCAGGCTTGGGACCCGGCAACCCACTCCCAAAAATCAATCCACCATTGAAAACCCTATGAACAGCTTGTTGTTGTTAGGTGTCGTCGAGTTGAATCCGACTCATAGCAACCCTATGTACAGCAGATCGAAACACTTGCCAATTCCGTGCCAGGCAAACGATCTTATTTATGTTTAAGCCCATTGTTGCAGACACTATGTCAATCCGTCTAGTGGAGGGTTTTCCTCTTTTGCGTAGACCTGCCGCTCTTCCAAACATGATGTCCTTCTCCAGGGATTGTTCTCTCCTGACTACATGTCCAAAATATGTAAGACGCAGTTTGGCCATTCTTGCTTCCAAGGAGCACTCTGGTTGTACTTCTTCTAGGAGAGATCTGTTGGTTCTTTTGGCAGTCCATGGTATATTCGATAGACATTTCCAGCACCACAATTCAAAAGCATCAATTCTTTTTCTGTCTCTCTTGTTCAATGTCCAGCTTTCACAACCATATGATGCCACTGAAAATATCATGGCATGAGTCAGACGCACCTTCGTCTTCAATGTGACATCTTTGCTTTTCAATACTCTAAAGAGATCTTTTGCCACAGCTTTTCCTGGAGCAATGCGTCTCTGGATTTCTTGACTGCTGCTTCCACAGGTGTTGATTATAGAGCCAAGCAAAGTAAAATCTTGGACAACCTCAATCTTTTCTCCATTTAATGTGAAGTTGCGTGCTGACCCAGTCGTAAGGATTTTTATTTTGTTGATGTTTAGTTGTAACCCATATTGAAGGCTATGATCTTTGATCTTCATCAGTAAATGTTTTAAATCCTCTTCATTTTCAGCAAGCAGAGTTGTGTCATCTGCATAATGCAGGTTGTTAATGAGTCTTCCTCCAATCTTGATGCCATGTTCTTCCTCATAAAGTCCAGCTTCTCAGATTATTTGCTCAGTGTATAAATTGAAGAGATAGGGTGAAAGTATATAGCCCTGACGCACACCTTTCTCAACTTTAAACCACTCAGTGTTTCCTTGTCCTATTTGAACAACTGCCTCCTGGTTCATGTACAGATTTCTCATGAGCACAATTAGGTGTTCTGGTATTCCCATTTTCCGAAGTGTTATCCATAATTTGTTGTGATCCACACAATCAAATGCTTTTGCGTAGTCAATAAAACATAGATAGACATCTTTTTGATATTCTCTGCTTTCAGCTAATATCCACCTGACATCAGC
>VMDO01021521.1:12500-35257 GCA_007922755.1 Pedetes capensis | reverse complement strand
TTGCCTTAAAAGAAAAAAATTTATTCTTTTCCTGTGTTGATTTCCATGGTAAAAGTATAAATCACTGCTACCAATATGAAAACACCAGAATGTTTTAAAATATTCTATTACTTATCTTCCTGTTCATTTCTTATTATATTCTTTACAGCTTTTCCTATAGATATTTTGATGTTATATTATCTGGTGTGACATCAATATGACAACTTGCTTTTTCTCATAGAATGCATTTCACTTTGGATTTTCCATATTTTGACTTTACTTTATATTCATGTTTTCTTTTGGCTTATCTTTGCTCATGCTTTTATTTTAACCTTTCTGAGTCATGTTATAAAAGGACACCTTTTACTTAGAACCATAAATCAATATTCATTTTTGAAACTTCATTTTTGAGATGATCCCATGCCATTTACATTTGTGGCCAAATAGGTACAGCCTTTTGCTTGCCTGATGTTTTTGTAATATGATTTATGTCTTCTATATGGATTGATTACTTTTTAAAATCCTTTCATTTGAATTGTATGTAGTCTGATTTCAATTCCAATGCTGTTTATTTAAAGTATCATTTTAAACAAATGCATATATATATATATATATATATATATTTCTCTACCAATCCAAGATAAGAAATCTCAATTCTTGAAGTTTCTCTGAAAATGTACTGTAAATTGGGTACCCTCATTTCTTTCCCTATACTTCCAATCTTGCTAATATGCTCTGAGACTTTTGTTATAGTTTAGTATGATCTACATTATACATCCTCTTACTTAAAATATTTTCTGGGATATATATTCTTTTTTATCTTTGAATACAATAATTATTTTGCCTTACTTATAAATTTAAACAGTTTCTATGACCACATTTGTTCTTTTATACATTTTTCATTCATTGTTTTCATTTGACACTTAATTTCCTGGTAAATATCTTCAAATAGTGGAAAGAACTCTGGCAACTATATTTAGAAGATACTTAAATCATCATGGCAGCTGGGATTTCGCTTAGTTTGTAGAGTGCTGTGCTGCAGTCTCTGAGGTCCCCAGTTCAATTCCCAGCACCGCAAAAATTGGAGAAGGACCTGGCAATCCACTCCCAAGGCAATCCCGAAATAGTCAGCCATTGAAAACCCTATGAGGGTCACTATGAGTTGGATACTGACTCGACAGCACCTAACAATAGCAATAAATCATCATGAATACATACATATTGTTTTATGTGTGGATATCATATCTTTGGTATAAAGACTCAAGATATAATTTTTATGCAATCCTATTTCCTTTGATATTTTCCCATTTGTTTATTGTTATATAATAAATGCAAAAAGGAGAATTCTAAGGCCATACTGATTTTTTCCTTTATAAATGAATATATAGTTTAGTACATAGAAAATTTTTTATCTTAAGATTTCTAAACTTCTAGAGTATATCTACATGTTGCCATTTTTTTAGATTAAGCTCAATAAAATGAGTTAGAAACTGTTGAATAGTAACAATTCCATATAATTCTTCTGGTATATGGTATGATTTGATTTGTAGATTAAGATTGTCCTCTATTTCCAATAAATCCTAGGAAGTTTTCTTTTTTTGTATCTTTAAACATTATTTCTTCTGTCAACTATTTGTAAGTTACATTTAGACATGTCTGTGATAAAAGTCCTATACTTTTTAATTGCTGTCTTTTTGGGTTTTGTGCTTATCTTCTACCTTTGAAGAAAAACATATTTTAAAGCATATGAAATTTCTGTTTCAGTTATTTTCTATAATTCTTTTGTTAACTCATAAAGCACCATTTCCATTGTAGTCTCTCATCTTGTAAATACTTTATAGAATACATCTTTTATTTAAAATTCTGGAGTACAGAAATTAGATGATATCTAAAATTTACTCATATTTCCTATCATAATTAATTTCTCAGAAACATCTTCTTATTTATTGTAAATAGTGTATAAAATAGCCTAAATTATTTATGTCTCTCCTGCTCCACATTTATATCCATTTATATTCATTTATGAGAAGGAACATGTCATCTATTCTAGTCAACTCTTACACAGGCATATGAGATCATTTTTCTGTTCATCATAGAATGAGTGAACTCTTTATTCTCTTCCTTCATGGCTGTATGCATGAGTGATTTAGGCTTATGTCTCCAGGTTTCCAGGGGACTGCATTTAAAAAATATATGCTAATATTATTTAAGATTGCCAAATCATAATTATATACATTTCTGGAGTACAATATGATGTTTTGAAACACTGTATGTATACACCGTGGCATGATTCAATCAGGTTAATTAACATACCCATTGACTCACTTACCTATCATTTTTTGAGGCATTTTGAAATTTATTCTATTAGCTATTTTGAGATATATAATACATTAGTATTGACTATAGTCATGCTACTGAGCAACAGATCTCAAAACCTACTTATCTTACCATACTGCAGATCTATTACTTGCTTTCTTGTTATTAAGTATTTTAAATTCCTCCTGTGTATCTGAAACTCTGTACCTTTTGACCAATGAATTCTCGTTCTCTCCTCCCATCTCAAGCTGCCAATTCTCAGTTTCTGGTAACTATCCTTCTACTCTCTTTCTGCAAGTTTAACTTTACTAGATTCCACACATAGGTGAGGTAATGAGGTATTCATTTTTCTGTGTCTAGACTTTTTCATTTAGCATAATGTCATTTAGATTTATCCTTCTATAAAGCTTAGTAGTATTCTCTTGTGTGTATATACCACATTTTCTTCCTCTGTTCATGACAGACCCATTGATACATATCTTGGCCATTGTGAATAATGATGTAACAAACATGCAAATGCTTATATCTCTTCAACACACTGATTTCAATTCCTTTGCTTATCTACCCAGAAATGTGATAAGTTCTATTTTTAGCTATTTTTCAGGAAATAACAAACTGTTTTCCATAATGGTTGTACTAATTTACTTTCCCACCAACAATGTGCAAGAACTTCTTTTTCTCTGCATCCTCTCCAACACTTGTTACCTTTCATATTTTTGATAAAAGACATTCTGATGGGTATGAAGTAATACCTCATGGTAGTTTTACTCTACATTTCCTTGCTGATTAATGGTTCTGAGAACATTTTCAGGTACTTAGTGGGTACTTTCATGTCTTCTTCTTATTATTTTGTAGTACTGGGCTGCTGAACCCAGGTCCTTGCACATACTTTTTAAGTGCTCTGCTACTGAACTGCACCCCAACTCCTTTTTTATCTTTTAAGTTAAGACAGGGTCTCGTTAAATTATGCAGGCTGTCTAGGGTCATAAGCTTGCCATATTCCTGCCTCTGCCTCCCGACTTGCTGGGATTACAGGAGTGACCCACCATGACTGGCATGTGTCTTCTTATGAGAATTATCTATTCAAACATTTTGCCCATTTTATTAGAGTTATTTGTTTTATTAGAGTTATTTGTTTTCTTGTTATTTAGTTCCTTTTGAATTTTGGATATTAGCCTCTTACCTGATAAATGATTTGAAAATATTTTCTCCCAATATGTGGATTATCTCTTTATTCAGTTGTTTTCTTTGATATAAAGAAGTTTTTAGTTTGATAGAACTTCTATTTCTCTGTTTGTGTTTTATCACCTGTGTGTTTGGGGTTATATCCAAGAAATCACTACCGAGAACAATGTCATGGAGCTTTTTTCCTATTTTTTAAAAAAGATTTTTATATTCTCCCATTTTATATTTCAGTCCTTAATCTATTTTGAGTTGACTTTGTATATGATGTAAGATAAAGGTCTAATTTCATTTTTCCACATGTGAGCTTCCATTTTCCCAACAACATTTATCAAATAGACTGTCCTTTCATTATTGAATTTCTTGGCTCCTTTGTCAAAATTAATTGATGGTAAATAGGTGGGTTTATTTCTGAATTTTCTATCCTATTTCATTGATTGGTGAGTCTTTTTTTGTGCAAGAGCCATAATATTTTGATTACATTTGTTTTATAATATATTTATAATCAGTTAGAATGATGCTCCCAGGTTTGCTCCTTTTTGTCAAGACTGGTTTGGCTATTCAGAGTCTTCTGTGGTTCCACATTAATTTAAGTATTGTGTTGCCTATTTTTGGGAAAAATTTTTCATCTTATTTTATTTTTGATTTGCACATAATCATACATATTTTTGCGGTATAGCATCATGTTTGAATACTTGTATATACTGTATAATAATCAAGTTAGGATAACTGGCATATCTGTCATCTTAAACACTTAAGACTTTTTCTGTAATAGAGACTTTTATTACTGATTCAATCTTATTACTCATTTGGATTTTCTATTTCTTTATAATGCAATCTTGACAGGTTATTTTTGTTTGGGAATTTCTAGGTTGTGAAATTTATTGTCATGGTAGTTCATTATGATTCCTTATATTACATTGTTGTCAGTGGTAATGTGTTCTCTTTCATTTCTGGTCTTCTTTGTCTTAGTAGTTTCTCCTTTTTCTTAGCCTTGCTAATGGGTTGTTTGCTTTGTTTTCATTTTGTTTCTCTTTACAAAAAACAACTCTTTGTATCCATTATCTTTATTTGATTGTTTTTCTGATCTTTGTTATTTTCTTCCTTCTTCTAACATTACACTTGGCTTGTTGTCCTTTTTCCAGTTCTTTTTATGCTGCCTAAATGAACTCACTTTAGTACAAAGGGTACATAAGAATGAAAATGAAGGGATTCTTTTAAAAATCCCATGTAAATGGAAACTGAAAGAAAACAAGGGGAGCTATACTTAAAAAATAAGTCAAAAAAATAAATTACTATATGGTAGTAAGATAGAATAGTTATAAATATATATGCACTCAATATAAGAAAACATAAATGTATAAAGCAATAATTTAGTAAACTGAAAGGAGAGAGAAACTGCAATATTATAATAATTAGCAATTTCAATTACCTATTTTCAATAATGGACACATCATTTGGATATAAAATAAATAAAGAGACATTGGACTAGAATAGCACTTTAGGCCAAATGGTTCTAACAGACCTATACAAAACAGTCTATTTAATAGCAACAGAATATATGTTCTTCTCAAGGACACATGGAACATTTTCGAGGCTAGTGCGTGTGTTAGTCTATAAACAAATCTGAACAAATTTAAGAGTATTTAAATCTTATCAAGTATCATTTTAGTTCAAAATGACAGGACATCCAAATAGGAGAAATCTTAGAAAATACAAAAATATATGAAAATTAAGTAATATGGTCTTAATCAAACAATAGGTCACAGAAGAAATAAAAAAGGAAATGAAAGATACCTTGCAATGAATGAAAATCAAAACACAACACATCAAAACTTATGGGATGCAGCAAAAACAGTCTTAAGAGGGAAGTTTATTTGGACACATGCCTATATCATAAAGAAGAGAGATCACTCATAAACATCTTAATGTTATACCTCAAAGAACTAGAAAAAGTGCAAATTCAGCAGATTAAGTTTTAAAACCAAGGAACTAAGGAGTTTTGTTTTAATAAGAGAAGCAGCCCATTTATAAGTTTGTCTCAGATCTTGGTAAAATTTACATGACAGGAATGAAATTTTCTAGGTCCTGCTTTTGTTTGGCCTATATTTTGTTCTGGTATTTGATGGCATATCCCACTTTCTTCATAGATGTAACTGCTTGATGAGTGGAAAAAGCATGTTACCTCATTAGGGCTATATCCTTTATTTCAGCACAACATGTTTAAGCCCAGTACTTAAGTCCAATATGTTAGAGAACATGTTGATTGGAGGATGTTCATGCTGCTTACAGATTTTTCTTTGAGTGTTCCTTCTCTTAAACTCCCAGCTTTGGAAGAGCTTTGACAAATACTCTTGACCTAGGGAAAACTACTCCAAGTTAGCTGGTTCTCTTTCTCCTACTGCTTGTATTTGGAGTTAGCCTTAATATGAGGTATTAAAATAAAAATTACACACTTTGATTCTTTTCTTGAAACACTACACTGCTTTCTCAGAACAACAACAGAATACACACCTGAGTGTGACATGGCAGATAGTGACTTCCTCAAATCTCATCCCATTTGTACTCTGTATGGCATGGTTCCCTAAAGTATGAGTGGTGAGTTTGCGCATAGTTTCAGGACTCAGGAATTTCTAGCCCCAATCTCTCCATTTTTGTTTTTTCTGTCATTTATTGGGCATGGAGGAATGACAGCAGGGTGGCAGAAAAGGCAGTGAATACTACTTTCTCTGCCACAACTGATCCTGAACTTGCCTATCTAATTCTTTTGAATTGGGTATGCTGTTTCTGAAGAGTGAGTGATGGCAGTCCTGAACATTCGTATTGGAAACCATTTACTCGAAATGGAAATTACAGTGATATAACACATGAGACCACCCCAATCTTATCACACAAAGATAGCTTTTTGGAAACTGAGATTTTATTATGAAACAATAATTAAATCACCATTGTGTGCATTTTTTCCAATCAATGAAATGACTATGAAATATGTCAACTTTTTCCAGGAGGTCACCATGAAATCAGTACAAAATTTTCATCAAAAATTGACCACTGTAGAGATTAGAGCAAGGATTGCTGGAGGCATTATATCTGTGCTGCTCTAATTAAATGTTTCTTGTCAGAAGAAAAAGCTTTTGATACTTTTTAAGAATGAATTTCATGACTGTGTGGCCCGGGCATAAGAGGTTTGCTGGAGACAAAATGGGAAATATAGTCCTGTAGGGTTTTGTTGCACTTAGGATCTTGTGACTGTAAGTAAAGAGGTCTTTAATAAATCTTAATTTAAAGGTAAGAACCTGCCTTATGTACTTATAATCCAACATGACTTGTCTGTTTCTACTTCCCCCATAAAATCTGTTTTATCAAACGTAGGTTTCCTTTAGTTTTCCCCCACTTGAAGTCTACTCCTCTAGTGGGAGGTGTGTTTGCACTCCTCTTAGTGTGCTGAAACAGACATTTAAAGCTAAGAAAAGCATAGAATCACTGGCCTAATCAGTGATGCTAAGGACTCCACATGTCAATGTATTCATTCACCATTAAATTCAGATGGAATCACAAAACAAACTACTGTAGTCCTTAGTGTTGTACACTATCCAGGAGCTGTTTACATTTAATTTTTTGAAAGCTATTTAAATTTAATTTATTTTAGAAAAAAAGTCACCTGAAATGGGTGTTAGTAAGCTGCACATATTAATAAAGTACTGGTTAAATTCAATTTGTTTAAAATTATAGAAAATATCATCTGAGTATAAATATAATGCACACATACTTATGGAAGAAAATATCTACCTTACATTGTGAAGTGAAAATTAACTTACTTGAAAATTCATGTAGGACATTTATATAAATTTATTTTTACATATTCCTACATATAAATTCATAAAATCTGACAGAACACATATCAACACATTAACAATGCTTTTCCTGGGAGGTAGACATAGGGGCAATTTTTACGTTTTCTTCTTCTCTTTGTTTACTTACATTTCTGAATTTTTATATAATAAACCTATATTACCTGTGCCCCAAATGTAAAAGGACGAGAAAATTATACATAATGCATGTATTTTAAAAGCATTTCTAATTTAAATGTACTTGCTGTTAGCAATTTCACATCATTTGGCTTGGCTCACTGAGCTTCTCAAGTGATACCAGGCTGTTTATATTAGACAGTACTACAAATTGGATAACCAAAAATGTCCTAGAGTGAGCTCATAAAATGACATGGTTGGATGGAAACCTGAACAGATGGGCTAACTCTACCATGTGCTATATTAACCCTGCTGTTCTCAGACTTGTGGCCAATAACACATTGAAAAGTACAATTCTAAAAATAAGTTGGTGAAATGGAAGATGTTTATGAGTTGGGACTTGGTTGGACAGGCACTTGTTGAAGTGCTTCAGTCTTATTGAGACTATTTCTTTATGCTTACACAAGTACTTGATCTTCAGAGGAATTCTGGAAAGATAAACTGTAATGAGGGATGAGGGAACAGCAGGCCAACGTATTTCCCAGAAGCTTGACCAGCATCAGTATATTACATTGAAATCAGTGTAAGTGGTGTCCCATTATGTATATGATGATGATAAGCAAAGGGAGAATGGAGTTGTAATTGGCCAAATAATAAGAACAGGACCATTTCTTGATCTGGATATTTTAATCTCTAGTTGGAATCAATGGCAAAATTATACACACAATACTATGGAAAAAAACATTTCTGTTATCTGTCAAGAGGTTAGAACCTAGCCCTGAATCATCTATCTGAATAATGCATAGGAAAAAACAATGAATGTAGAGGCATTCATTTTCACAACTGAATAAAAATGTAAATAAGACTAGAAATTTACAACTTTGTCAATAGTCCTAAGTAACTAGTCAATGGTTTAGATCTTGACAGAAATCTGAAGAGTCTTTTAATAATATAATAACAAAAGTAAAGCAATAAGAGGCTCTGTTATCAGAAAGCCAGACTTCTTATCACAAGTCTGTATTAATTAGGTTTATGACCTTAAAAAAGTTACTTTTACTTTGAGATTCAATATCCTCTTATGTTGAAAAAAGGAACAAAAGAGAAGAAATCTGTGGAACTTCCTAATGTTTTAATTCTGTAATAAGAATACATTTTAGAATTAATTATTTCAAGTGAAAATTTTCTAGGTGGAGAATAGCCCATTGAAAATGAAGCTGTAGTAATAAGATATTCTGAAGCTCTTTCTTAAGGGCATTTTGCAAATTTAATATTCAGTTAGATAACATAGAGTGAGTTGGAATGGGTTAGGTTGGAGGGTCTTTTATTTAAAGTGTAACTAAGGAAATCACCAGGGTTGGGATTTAGCTCAGTTAGTAGAATGCTGCTTTGAAGTCTCTGAGGTCCCTGGTTCGATTCCCAGCACTGCAAAAATGGGAGAAGGATATGGCAATCCACTCCCGAGGCAATCCCCAAACAATCAGCTATTGAAATCTCTATGAGGACTGCTATGAATTGGATGTGATTCGATGGCACACAACAACAAAGAAATCATCCTTCTTTCGTTCACACTTTGGATTTAGTCATGGCTGAAGGCCTTGTGTGCCTCAATTCCCAAACTCTGATTAATGACTCATCTCTATCCAATTCACTTCTGCTTTCCCTCACCAAAAATCAGATTTTTGTCTCCAAATGAGTAATCTGACATTGCTGTTGGTAGAATTCCAGTGATGAATATTTGTAATTAATTTAAGAGGAGCTGAACTCTTCATTTAATCCAGAATCAAAGGCATCCACATGGTTTCATTACTATTAAAAAAACAGAAACTTCAAACAGGTGATTATCAGGTAATTTGGGGGAACTTTTATTTAGATGGCCTTCCAAACTTGTAGTTTATGATTCTAAAGAATTTCAAGACTACTGCTTTATAACTATAGTGATTTATTTTGTTACTAGAAAACTTAAATGATCATATAAATGCCTAAAGTAACTCCACAAGATGGTAAATAAAAACAAAAATTATATAGTATTTCTCATATTCAATTTACCTTGTTTCAATACTAGCTATTAATAACCAATGAATAACAATTTATGATGGCTTACTATGAAGCAAGGGAAAGAATATAGAAAAATAAGTATGAAGCCAGGCATGGTGGTGCACTCCTGTAATCCCAGTGACTTGGAGGTGGAGGTAAGAGGATCATGAGTTTGAGACCAGAGGCAGTCTGTGTAACTTAGTGAGACCTTGTCTCACTGCAGCTCCATGGTAGAGCACTTGCAAAGTATGTATGAGACCCTGGGTTTGGTCTCTCAGTACCTCAAAAACAAACAAACAAGAAAACAAACAAAAAAGTATGAGAAATACAAGGAAATAAGATATCTTTGGAAAGATACAAAACTAAAATCATAGGTATTTATTGGTGTTAACAATATAAATGGCACCATGGCCTTATAGAGGAAGAGTTCACAGAAGGACAGAGAAAGCAGACTCAGTAACATGGTAGGGAGGACATTCTGTTTTCACTATACACTTACATGTGATAAAGAATGTCATCAATTTGTAGATTGAATGGATAAGGGATGGTCAAAATATTAAAAACCCTTCTCTGAAGGATGCTGAGGGTGTTACTGAGAGATAAAAGTGAAATTTGCAGATCACAAAAAAAAAGGGTCATGCCGGGCACGGTGTCGCATGCCTGTAATCCCAGCGGCTGGGGAGGCGGAGGCAGGAAGATCGCAAGTTTGAGACCAGAGGCAGTCTGCATAACTTAGCGAGACCCTGACTCAAAAAGTAAAAAAAATGGACTGAGGGTGCAGCTCAGTGGCCCAGCACTTGCAGAGCATGCAAGCACGAGGCCCTGGGTTCAACCCTCAGTACCACAAAAAAAAAAAAAAAAAAAAGGGTCCAGGCTGGAAGATATTCCTAAGAGAGAAATGACTAATTTCCTTTCAAGAAAGGAGTGGACCAGGTGCTAATAACAAGAAAAATTAGGTGGAATTGTCCCCAAATTATATCCTTTTAAAATAATAGAAGAAGTTGGGCTGGGGGCGCAGCTCAGTGGTCCAGCACTTTCACAGCATGCAAGCACGGGGCCCTGGGTTCAAACCCCAGTACCACAAAAAAAAGAAAAAAAAAAAAGAAAGAAAGAAAAGAAAAGAAAAAAGAAAAAGAAAAAGAATAGAAGAAGAACAAAATCAATCACTGAGAACACTGTAGTGAAAAGATAGAAGAATAAGGAAATCATAAAACACTGAAATACCCTAGACTTGAGTCTAAAATAGGCTAATTGTTGTTGTTGTTGCTCTTATGTGCCATAGATTAAGGTTTGATTCATAGTGACTCTGTATACAGGAAAATGAAACACTCCCTGACATTCTGCCATGCATTATGTAAGTATTTCTCCACTATTTATAGAATTTTCAGTGGCTAATTGTTTTGGCATTGTTTAAAGAGTGGGACAACAGGTCTTTCTCCTATTTTTGTGATGCTGGGGATTGAACCCAGGGCCTCAGAGTAGGCAAAGCAGCACTCTACCACGTGAACTAAACTCCAGCCCCAGAATAGGCTAATATACTCCATCAATTGAAAGTAACATAGTAGAGAACTTAAAGTAGGGGTTCCCAATCCTTGGGTTGTGGACCCCTCCTGGTGTGATTGGCAGCCTAGTGAGAGGAGCTTCATCTGTATTTATGTGATAAATGTAATTCATTTAAATCATCACGATGGTCCTCCCCATCCAGTCTGAGAAAAAATTGTCTTCCATAAAACCAATCTCTGGTGCCAAAAAGTTGAGTACTGCTGGAAAAAAAATTTATGAAGAACATCTTAAACTTAGTAGAGAAATATACCTTTTATCTCCAATTATCCTGTTCATTTGATTATTTCTCCCAACCACATTTTTCCTCTATTCTCTTTTAAACTGATAGTTTTAAGCTAAAATTCTAACATGGATCTCTACAAAGTTCTTTAGTACATGGAATTTGTACAACTATTCCTTGCTTTATTATAACTCTGAGATGGACATTAAAATCACTAACTTTGATCTCCAAGAATAGACACAGAGTTCCATTCCCAAGTACTTGAAGGAGACATGTGTTTCTAAAATCACCTCTTGTCTGCTACTCCTGCACATTAATTATCACTTCCTGATTACTTTAGTGTGCTAAGTACTTTGCACACAGTTATCAGATTTCATAATCACTTACAAATTGAATAAACATTAGAGGGGTTAAATGAGTTTTCTGAATTACAAGGATAGACATTCAAAGAAACTGAAATACAGTCAGGTTGATATTGAAGTACTGTTTATTCTTGAATCTAATCCTTACCCTTTCAACAGTTTTCCAGAGCTACAAAGTGAGATGTGAATTAGAATAGAGTGCAGATTGGATTTTCAGTGAAGAGCAATCTCTCATGTAAATCCAATTCTAACCCACATCTGATTTTGAAGTCCTCTAAAACTGTTGAAAGGGAAAAGATTAGATTTGAGAATATATGGCATTTGTTCTGTCCACCTCACCGTATCCTATTGCTACAGCCAAGATAGGTTAAGGATTGATGACAAGTATGAAAAACAAATTCTGTTTATGGTCCAGTAGGAAGACTAATACATGAGGAAAGTGTAAAGCAAACCACATTTCTACTTCCAAGAGATTTGAGTCTTGTCTTTGAGGAAATCTAAAGGAAGATGAAGACATGGCCCAGACTCACTTCAGGCCCATCCTTTTCCTCTTAAAGTTTTCTTTCTTTATTTCGTTCCTCTAATACTTTGTTTCACTTATCTGGAAGGTATTTCTTTTTAATATATACATTTTTACAGCACTAGGGTTTGAATCCAGGGCTTTGTACATGCTAAGCAAGCACTCCACCACTGAGCTGATCCCCAAACTCCTCTTTTATTTTGAAACAGGTCTCTAAGTTGTGCAGGCTGCCTCTGGCCTGAAACTCATGATTCTCCTACCTCAGCCTCCCAAGAGGTTGTGATTACAGGTGTTCACAATTGCATCTGACCAAGACATGCTCTTTCTAGGAGTTACTGAGAGGTAATGTCACCAATGGGCTGGGATTTAGCTCAGGTGGCAGAGCGCTGCGCTGCAGTCTCTGAGGTTTCAACTTCAATTCCCAGCACTGCAAAAATGGGAGAAGGACGTTGCAATCCACTCCCAAGGCAATCCCAAAATAGTCAGCCATTGAAAACCCTATGAGGGTTGCTATGAGTCAGATACTGACTTGATGGCACCTAACAACAACAATATGACCAACAGTTGGAATATTATGTTACTAATAGCTACATATATTTTCTGAAGTATGAAATCATTCAAAACTCCAAAAGATAGAGATCCTGGCCTCTGGGAAGAAATAATGCCTTCAATCATACCACAGAGACTACCAGTTGTGCAAACCCAACAATCACTCAGTTCTTAGACTATTCACAAGGCATTTTTTCCACTCTTGAAACTTGATATAACTTTGTGTGTGTCTGTTTGTTTTCCAAGATACAGTCTATCTACAACTTTAAAGAATGAATTGCTGTGTGACTATATCCTCTTTAAAGGTATTTTAAGTTGATATACTGACTTGGGAGAAAAGGTAGAAACTTTTAACTTCTATATCGATAAAACCAGGAAAACTCTAGGTTTTTCAAGCAAGATGGTTTCTATATAGACCCCTTAGCAATTAATGGATGGTCAAAGAAACTCAATTTTAAAATGGAAGTTTCCTGCTGAGCCCATGAAGAGACCACCTGGGAACACCGGTGCCATAGCTTGGGAGAAGGACCTGGCAACCCACTCCCAAAAAGAATTAGCCATTGAAAGCCCTATGAATAGCAGAGAAGCATGGCAACAGTGTTTCTTCTGTTGTATGTGGGGTCCCTATGAGTTGGACACCAACTTGATGGCACCTAACAACAACATAGCCCATGAAATTCCAACAAAAAAATTTCAAAATTACTTAAAACTATATCCAGGATATATGTCCTTATTATCAATGCTTTCTTCATTGTGCATGGCTAGATTATGGGCAAATCTTTGTTTGGAATAAATATGAATGGAACAGAGGCAAATTCTATAATTATAAATAAATTAGTTTTCATGTTTTGTTTCAATTTTAAAAGTTTCCAATATACATTTTGACTTTTCATTATCTTGCCAAGATTCCATAGAACAAAATGATAGCCTTAAATGATAAACAAGAATATCAATTTAAATTATTAAAGAAAAATAATTACATCATTCATTATCTTTTTAGTCTTCTTTAATCCTGGATCTATAAGGGAGATTTTGGACAGAAGCATTGGAGCCATTTGGGGA
Organism: Pedetes capensis; assembly: GCA_007922755.1. NCBI lineage: Eukaryota > Metazoa > Chordata > Mammalia > Rodentia > Pedetidae > Pedetes > Pedetes capensis. Next base: position 21,502 of record VMDO01021521.1, on the reverse strand, counting down.
TTCCCTCAGATCTAACATTTTGTTGGATGTGAATTATACCCCATTATGTGCTACACTGCACTTTATTTCCCACATTTGGCACTTTTAGTGATAATTCCTCCAAACAGACACAGGCAGCCATTCTTGGTATTCTTTAAAGGGAATAAATAGATTAGCTAATTGTTTTAAATGCCTCCAAAGAGATAAGTGGCAGGAAGCTGGAATTGATCATCTAATTACCTATTTGCTATCACAGAGAGGAGGAAAATCCAGCCATAATTAATGTTTAGAGAATGCAAATTTTATCATCTTAAGTCAAGGTGAAATATAGTAATCACACTGAGGACTTACTGCAGACAAATCTGAATGATTTGCTAACTGTTGGCAGATTGGCTGCTTGTTGTTTCACCTAATTGAGTGTTGGCACCTGTGATATGGTATTAATAAAGAATTAGTCTGGAATTTAATTCTGATTTCTAAGCATTTTCACTTATAGAACTTTGGGTGCCATTCCACTTGATGTCACAGGAAGAATGGCCACCGAGTTCCTCAATTCAGGGCCAGCCACTTACCCATTAAGCATGCAGTTCACTTGCCAGAAAGGGCAATGGCAAAGTGCTATCACTGACTAAGCAAACTTTAACATTAGTTATAAGGAAAATGTGAAAATATCCTACAGGATGTGTACAAGGAAGGTATCTTATAGGATATACATAAACCTGCAGAAGAACTTTCTTTTATTTTTGGTGCATATATTTATTCTATGAATGGTAATATTATGATCAACTCAGGGCAAAGACGAAAGTCATAGAGTAGGAAGAACTTTGGAAGAAAAATGTGTACTATTCATTCTCACTTTTTGCCAATTATCTTGACAGATCTGGTGGATCATTTAGGATGTGTGCAGGGTAAAATGTTAAGATGGTTATTACTACACAAAGAGGATACTCAACCTTTTTACCCAGAACAGGCTCAGTGTCTTTCTTTCCTCATCACTATCAGTTAGAAGTACTCTTTCTTGGCTGTGCCCACCATTACTCATTTCTAGAATGATTTTATGTGGAGTGGAGATAAAGCGGCCAAGGAAGAAGCTTAAAGCATTTAATTCTGACACATAGGTTTCTCTACCCAGGCAAATTTGACCTTGCATCTCCATGTGGACCAATGTAACCTGTGAATAGTTGGGTAACTATGTAATATGTCATTCAGTATTAGAAACTTCTGAGGGCTGAAGAGGCACATTTATTAAGTCACCAGGATACAGGCAGCTCCAGGCAAACTGGAATTTTAATTCCTCTGTCTAGGAGATTACATGAGCATTTGATGTATTAATGAAGTATTTATTGGTATAGTCCTTTCCTTCTTGGATATAAATCTCGAAGATGAATTTGAGAATCTTGCAATGGATGAGTGTAGTAGAACGGGGCTTGGTGGAACGTGATTTGAAAATACAGATCTTAGGTCAAACCACCTGTTGGTTTAAATACAAACAACACACACACACACACACACACACACACACACACGCTTGGAAAGTAGCCAACTTTTGACATACTTAGCATACTAAGATTTGTATAGATAATCTGTTGTTTTACTTTATTTGTTGGGTGCCGTCAAGTCGAATCTGACTCATAGCAACCCTATATACAACAAAAAGAAACACTACCCAGCACTGTGCCAAGCATACAATCTTTTTACTCTTGAGGTGAATGTGGCAGACACTGTTTCTTCTCATTTTTGAGTAGGGCCATGTCAGCAAAAGGAGGGCTTTACTCCATTTTCATCATTAAAGTCAACTCTACATTCAGGAGGTAACTCTTCCCCAGTCTTTTCTTGAATGTCTTCCAACCTTCAGGGGCTCATTTTCTGGCACTATATCTGACAGTGCTTCTCTGCTATTCACAGGGTTTTCAACAGCTAATTGTTTCTGGAGTGGGCTTCCACATCCTTCTCTTTAATCTGTCTTAGTCTAGAAGTTCAGCTGAAAGCTGTCCGCCATGGGTGGCCCAACTGGTTCTGAAATTCTAGTGGCATAGTTTTCAGCATCACAGCAACGCCCAAGCTCCCACAGCACAACAAACTGACATACACTTGGGGATAGACATCTGTTAGGGAATGGAAAAGAATGAGGAGAGAAGGCTTTAAGTAATGGAACAAGCTCTTAATGTTTACATTCCTACTGTAAGTGAAACTGAAGACTGCAAAACTGAGTCCTAGTTAGGATCTGATGTTGATGAGAATAAGTTTGCTTTCTACAGTTAGAAACTGCTCACTCTGCAACTTCACCAGTGAGAGCATCTGGCCACCATGCTTCAAAATATTGCAAGGTGGCAGGACAGCCAAAACATGTGTATGGCTATCAAAGATGAAATCTGATATTCATGGGTATTTAGACTTATTATAAGATCCAGGACATGTTTATCCATAACCTCAAATTGTGAATACTTCTTTGCAAGCATGTCTTGTGAAGCAACTAGGAATTGGTAGAGGCCAAAGATTTTGATTCCTTTCTACTACCAGGGAAGACCATAGATTTGTATAGTCATTCCAGTTTAACATGAGAAATTTTCATGTTCTCAATCTAAATTCTGTGTATGTGGGAAAGGAGTTGTAATATAGTTATATATCCTGTTGACATCCCATAATTTATGGTAATGTGGGCCATGAGAAATTGATAACAAGTTATGAGGAAATTGTAATATTCTAGGTGGAAGATAATCCCAAAGGGAAATTACCACAAAGTGGATTTCTGAGAGAGTCTTTTCCATTTGGGACCAGGAGAATGTGACAAATTTGGAGCAGTAGAAGCTTTATATTCACTTTGGGACTTATATTTCTGTCTTTGTAAAGGTAAAATTAACACCACTAAGGTAAAATAAATTATTTTCATAAGGAAAATAACTTATTGGATAAAATTCCTTTAAGATGAATTTAAAAAGTTGTAAAATCAGCTTAGGGTGCCAAAAAGTCATCAATAAGTAAATTAGTGGTTTTGAATATTCATTTGTAGCTAAGTTTCCTTCAAAGATTAGGAAGAAATTTTGATGCCGAAGTCAAAGAAATTGTAAGCATTATGTAATCATAAATATATGATTCAACAAGCAAAGAAGGCCAATTGACTACAAGTAAATCAGCAAACAAAATTCTGAAAAATGAATACTACTGCTAAAAAGTTTTGAAAATATGCTGTCAGTGTTCATTAAAATAACCTTCCCTAAGGTAAATATTTTAAAAATTTATAAATAAAAACATTTAATTTATAGAAGTATGTCATGTCTCCATTGGTAGGGGAAAATGTTTGTTTCCAGACCCATCCACAAGGTATTCGTACCTTGCCAAGTAAGTGCTTGTCCTTATAGTTGAAAAATGAGAAAAAAGTCTCATAAAGGGATATAAGAAACATGTATTTGCCATACTGTCCAATTTGGTTTTGACACATTATATTTTTCATTTCACCTGGATGAATGTTTGGCATAACCTTATACCATAATGGAATCATCAATCTAACCAATAAAACCCTATTGAGGGCCTTCTATGTACTAAATATTTGGGGAAGCAAAGAAGAAACCACATGAGCTACACCTGCAGGGTACATCTAGTCTCTTCACAGTTGCCATTAGTTGGACTTCAGACTGTGACAAAAACTTGAGGGAGATATAGAAAACAATTAGTCTTAGCAGTTTGGTAATCATCTTTGCCAAAACAACAAAAAATCCATTATGAAAATAATATTAAATTCTGTCAAGTTCAAAAATTTTATAAAACATCTTTTTAACTGCACAAAGCATTTTACATAATTCTATTACAATAAGTTTAGATGCAGAAGAAAGGACACTAAAAATATAGAAAAAAATAACAATGAAAGTAAATGAAATGTTAGCAATAATCTTAGTGGAGGTTTAAATCTCTGTTTATGACTTTTTGGGAACACACAAGCTGAATAAATCAAGGTGCACTAAAAATAAAAAAAATAATCTTAGTGGAGATTTCAAATATTTGTGATTAGGAATTTCGATAAACACGTTAGACTACATGGGGTCTTTATGGTCAAACAAACTATGTTAAGGGCTGAGATGTCTATTCTGGGGCTCAGGAAAAATTGTCTTTGTGTCTCTGGCCTCTGAGCATTGTGACGGTCACTCCAGATTACTGAGTATGATGGATTAGTAAATGCTAATTAGTAAATGCTTTTTAACTTTGAGATCATTATAATTAAGAACAAAATAGTGAAAGTATCTTAGTATTAATATTTCCTTTAACCTTAGGCATAATAGCCTATAGACTTATAACTATATAGCCAAGTGCTTAAAATGTAATAATTAAGAAAATTTTGGTATATTAGACTAGATATCAGGTAAACTTTTTGACATCAACTTTAAGTACATACTTAAGTAGTTGACTTATATTACTAATTTTAAAATTGAAAATTATAAGACACTTTTGCTAATTTAAAAAATATTAAAATGCTAAGAAGAATGAAGTTATTATATTTGTAGGTACAATTGGTGAGTGTATTAGTCATCTTATGCATCACCCTGGCAAAATACCTGACAGAAACAAACTTATGAGAGGATTGATTTATTGGGGCTCATGGTTAGAGGACATTAATCTATAGAGGCAGGAAGGTGTAGAAACAAGACAGGCACAGGAGCAGAGCACATAGCAGGGCCTATGGCACAGAACCTCACAACTTGGCAGATCAGGAACAGAGAGCACACTACCACAACTGGAGGCCTGCTTAAAACCTCCAAAGGTCCATCCCCCAGTGACCTACCTAACCAAAAATAGGCTTCACTTCCCAAAGTTTCATAGCCTCCCAGGACAATGCCACCAAAAAGGGACCAAATGTTCAAATGTATGACCTTTGGAGGACATTTTATATTCAAAGCATAACACTGAGCCCTAGGCCCCCAAAGGTTCATGGCCATCTCATAATGAAAAATGCATTCAGTCCAACATCAAGAGTGCCAACATTTTTTTCCCTTTATTAGTAAATAATGATGGGGTACAGAGTAATACAGCATTGACTTTTTCCATTATGCATCCTTGACATTACTTCTAGTACCACTTTCATGGACACACAAAATTTATGGAGCCTTATGGTTGGTTTGTAATTAACCTCTGATATTTATTTGGGTTATCTTCCCCTGTTTTTCCAACACACACATGAAGTTGTGCTGTTTACATTGAGATTGACCTTCATCCCTCCTCATTAATCCCCTTCCCATCCCATCTTCTCCAATCTTCACTTCCCTCTGCTAGATCCCTCCCTCCTTCTTTACCACCCCTTAAATTGTCCCTTCTATGCTAAGTTTAATTGTGCTTTTTTTTTTTTTTTTTGCAGTACTAGGGGTTGAACCCAGGGCCTGGACCACTGAGCTACACCCCCAGCCCATTTTGTAAGATTTATTATTTTCTGAGACAGGGTCTCACTAAGTTACACAGACTGCCTCTGGTCTTGAACTTGCGATCCTCCTGCCTCCACCTCCCCAGCCGCTGGGATTACAGGCATGGGCCACCATGCCCGGCTTGTGCATTTTTTATAATTCAATTTATGTATAGGATTTTTCCATCTTTTAAGTATGATTCAGCACTAATATATGAGTGAGAACATATTGTATTTCTCTTTTTGGGCTTATGTTTGTTTGCTTAAAATGATGTTCTCCAATTCCATCCATTTTGCTGCATATAACATTTCATTTTTAAAAATTGCTGAGTAGTATTCCATTGTGTATATGTACCATAATTTCTTTCTCCATTCTTCTGTTGATGGGCACCTTGGTAGGTTCCATAACCTTGCTATTGTGAAAAGTACTGCACTGAATATGGAAATGCAGTTGTCTCTGTGGTATGATGAAGAGTCCCCAAGTTCTTAACAGTCTCCACCATGTTCAAATGTCCAAGTCCAAAACGTCCACTGAGATTCAAGGAAACTTAGCTATGAGCCCCTTCAAAACAAAGTAAAAGATGTTACATACTTGCCACATACAATGGAACAGATTAAGCATTCTCATTCTAAAAGGGAGGAACAGAGGCACAGAAAGGAAAGATTGACACCAAGGAAAACTAAAATCCAGCAAGGCATATACACTCTGTAGCTCCACATCTAGCATGTGGCACAAGTGATGGATGGCATTATCTTGGTTCAAACAGGCTCAGACTGTTCTGCTCATATTATCTCTCCACTTGCAGCACACATGACTCTATTGGGCTGCCTCTACGTGTTGCTGGCAGCTTCTCTTGGTAGACCTTTCTCATTGTTGGCTTCTCCAACATCCTGGGTCTCTCTTGCAGCTTAGCCTCCACTCTCAAATCTGCACACACACAGCCTTTGAGCAACCAACCCTCCACAGGGAATCTGATACTCATACACATTGCCTCATTTTACATGCTATTTTCTGGAACCTGAGTGGCAGCCTTCATAAGCCTTAACTTTTGCATTCTGCATTCCTGAAAAACCAGCACCACATGAATGATTCCAGGGTTTTCTTGTAGAGCCGTAACTTGGTCTCTTTTCCTTAAGACTACGGTAGCATCCTCTGTGTGCCCAGGCTGGGAAAAAATTTCCTTGGACAGGCCATTTTCAGGAATGTATTTTGGAAGCATTTACTTTTCATACTCTCTTTTCAAAGGTAAGTCTTTTCAGTGGGTTTGCCATTTCACATCCAGAGCCTTAGATGGGAGAGGACTAGTCAACTCTGGATTTACTCCTGGGACATTTCTATTGCTCCAGTGAAAAATCTGTGGCTTCCCTTATTTATTTATTTATTTATTTATTTATTTATTTATTTATTTATTTATTTGTATTGAGGTTTGAACCCAGGGCCTTGCAAGTGCTGGGCTACTGGGCTGCCCATTTTTTTACTTTTTGAGACAGGGTCTCACTAAGTTACACAGACTTCCTCTGGTCTCAAACTTGCCGTCCCCGCCTGCCAAGTTGCTGGGATTACAGGCATGCACCACCATGCCCGCTGGCTTCCCTTTAATGATGCTTATCTCTTCAAAAATTACTGCCTCTTTGCCAGAACTGGATCTGTCGAGGCATCATTAAACTTGTGGCTTTTATCTTCTTCAAACTGCATGTTTTTCAAAACGCTTCCGTTCAGCCTTTTCTTTTTTTCTTGATAAATCTGGCTAATGTTGTTGTTGTTGTTGTTGTTGTTAGGTGCTGTCAAGTTGGTATCCAACTCATAGCGACCCTCTCTACAACAGGGGAAACATTATTGTCAGTGCTTCTCTGCTGTTCATAGGGTTTTCAATGGCAGATTGAGTTTTGGGAGGGGGTTGCCAGGTCCTTCTCCCAAGCCTACAGCTTCTGGTATTCCCAGGTGGTCTCCCATCCAGGTACTAACCAGGCCTGACCCTGCTTAGCTTCCAAGATCTGACGGGATAGGATGCCACAGGGCTATGGCTACAGGCAAATCTGGCTAATATTATCTTGTAATAACAACCCACAACTTCAGTACTATTTTATTTTAACCTTCTTTCACCAAGCTACTTAATTCACTATTTTTAAATTCAGCCTAATTGAAATCTTTAGGACATGGACAAAATGCAGACATATGCTTTTCTAGAATGTAACATAAATGGCCTCAAGTCCAATTCCTGATAGAGTCTTCATTTTCCTCTGAAACCCTGTGAGCACTGTCTTTACTACGCACATTTCGTTCCATGGTCTGGTCTTCTAAACTCTCATCAGAACCTCTCTTCAAACTCTGCTTAGAGTATTTAAGCATTTCTCATGCTTGAATTGCCAAACTCTTCCTGTAAACAAGTTGCAATGGCCTAAGAACCACATGATCAGGTTTCTGCACAGCAACAACCTTACTCTCTGGTACCAATTATATGTTCACTTGTGTGTGGCTGTGGCAATAATACTTGACAGAAACAAACTTATAGGAGGAAAGATTTAGTAGAACTCATAGGTAGAGAATTTCAGTCCATAGGGGCAGGAAGGGGTAGTGACATGGAAGGCATGGCAGTGGAGCACACAGCAGAACCTGTGGCATAGAATCTCCCATCTTAGTGGATCAGAAACAGAAAGCAAGCTACCAAAATGAGGAGTACTGCATAAAACCTCCAAAGGCCAGGCCCATGTGACATAATTCCACAAAGCCAGGTCACACCTCTCAAAGTTCCATAGCTTCTCAGGACAGCACTGCCAGCTGGGGAACAAATGTTTATACAAATGACCTTTTGAGGGACATTTTAGATTCAAACCACAAGAGTGAGATTTATAAGCATTACTTAAATATTGGGAGAACATTTTGTTTATTAGGTGGACAATGGAAATACCTAAAAAGGTTGGTTACACTTATAAATTTAATTTAAAATGATTAAATGAAATTAGGTGTTTAAAACTCTATAACAAGTTATTTTCAAAATTTAGTAGATTTATAAAAGGAATATGATTTTAAAACTGTACTTTTAAAAATTAAAGAAAACTATACCTTTAAATTTTATGGCAAGGAAAAAGTTTTCTTTTTCTGTGCATTAAAGTTACCCTGAAGGATATAAAAAAAAAAATTCATATTGCCAGATGAGAGAATTACCTTAAAATTTTTTAAAAAACAGTCAAGATGATGTACCAAATATCTCATGGCTAAATAAATTATGCAGATAGTAAAACAAAGGGTTTTAAGAAGGGAGAGCTCACTATGGTCTTAATTGTTCAGTAAGGCTCAATTAAAATGTATTAAATGATCTCCAGTTTTATATTCCTGAATCAAATTGAATAGACTTTATAATTTACATTTTGTGGTGATGATAAAATGGACAGAGGTCACTTATCAACAATGCTTTGTTTGAAAATGAGAAGATGCCCTTTCATGTGAAAGTTTCTGAAAATGTTATCCTTTCTTTAATGTGAAGATGTCAGTGCATTTTATTGATTCACATTTTTGCATTTATTGTTCCTTAAGTGCGGAAATGTGCCCCTTTGACTGAATGTTTCTTGCTCAGTATTGAAAAATTACCTCATTTCTTTGTAAGTATTAGTCACATTTAATGGGGACATATTCAAT
>VMDO01021521.1:0-7500 GCA_007922755.1 Pedetes capensis | reverse complement strand
TGCGATTTATAGGATATATGTTTTGAAGGAAGGAGGATACTTACACTTTATTTCATTCAAAGGCAACTTGAGGTTTTTAAGCCTCGGTGACTCAGAAAATTGTGGTGTCATTGTCAGACATGGGGTGATGTAGAGAAAAGCCAGTTTAGGGGACTCAATCTTTTACATATTGATTTCGAGGTGACAGATTAACTCCAAAAATGGCTAATGAGATGCTGGAACCATTGGCTTGTAACTTGAATTGAAAGATGGTGACAGAAGATTTAGATTTAGAAGTCAGCAGCAGAAGATATAGCTAGAGTCATTTTAACTGACAGTAAAACAATCAATGTATTTTATGATGAAAGGAAAAAAATAGGCAAAAGGGCAGTGTGCAAGATTTATCACTGAATAGGGTAACAAGAGAACTAAATGCCAGTTTATACCATCCAGCCTGCTATGTGCTTTGTCTGGTTGTCTTTTGATTCTCTGTCAATTAAGTATAAAAATAAAATGGCCTACTCTTATGAACTGTTTTGAGAAAACAATCTAATGGATTGGAAACACTTTTACAGCTTTGGAAAAAAAATCACTCCAGGCAAATTCTAGGGATGATGATTATTGTCCAAGAAAATCCTTAGTGTTTCAAATATCATTATACTATGGGTCAAATTATTCCTTTTGTGGGTAGAGTGAGTTATATAATATGTAGCTCTAAGACTCTTAAGTTGATCCAGCATTAAGAATGAGATTCTACATTTCCTTGGGGGAAATGGAGCGGAGTGATGGTCAGAAAGGCTTATAGCTTTTTAGATTTTATCATACTTTAATTTAGTTTTACGGTGAGGATATGTATCTTAATATATGATAAATGAGCTGAACCTTACTCTTCTCATATTTTAGGGTGTATAGAAATGAGCTATTTATATTATTTTTAACTCAGAACTAGTGAAATCATGGTGGACTGAATTAACATCCATTCCTCCTAACAACCCTCCTCTTTATTTTGGGGGGCCACTTACATTTCTCTGCTCTGGCCAATGACTTGCTTCCTCTCAAATTACACTGACTTGATACTTGGTTACCTAAACCAAACAGCAGGGAAGTCAAAACCACGGTGGAAGATCTATACTCAAGGTTTTCATTCACTTTGCCATTAATTATGCTACTTAAGACCTCTTGAGATGAAAAAACAAACAAACAAATTCTATCAGCTGGTTTTTTGAGGAATAAGCAAACACAAACCCTTTCACTCCATATGGCTGGCTGTCATTAATTAACTTGGCTAGGCTTGAAAGCCATTATATGTGTCTTTATAATGAACTTACAATCAGCCTTTGGTCCCTGGCATTTTCTCTGTCCTGTTATAAAAATAGAGATAAAGTTATGGAGATGGGAGAAAAAAAATTGGTACAGCTTAGGAAGATCATTAAGAAAAGCAGCTTTATTATTTATCTGCCAACGTTGATTCTGAGAAGAAACAATGCCACTAGCACTGTCTTGGATAATCGATATTTTCTGACTCTTCCAGCCATTCAGAAAGAAAATGGATTAACAAAATAAAACACCAGACTGCAAATATAACTACATGCTCTGACCCACGCCCTTGAGGTTTTGCTGAAGATCCCTAGGAAAGATGCTTTGACCATATGCAGAGAAAGACAGCAAGGGAGACTTATGTCTGCTCCAGATGTTATGAAGTTTAAAACCCTTCACCTGCTATGAGGGGAAAAAAAGATGTTTGGTCTATCAGGAGCTGTTTTGATCTATGAATAAATATGAACTAAAATAATGACTTATTTAGAACTTTGTCCTCTATGTCTCCAGGAGTTTGAGTTAGATGCTCTGGACTAGAGTCTGGTTTGACAAAGTCATTAAATATGCAAATTTCTGCTTCTTTTCAGCCACTTCAGCTTGCAGCTATTGTCTCAGTCACAGAAATCACCATCCTCTCCACTTTTTGTTCTTCTCCTCCCCTCTAGCTGGCCCCATAAGCATGTTCCAGGCAGGAGAAAGGGAAGTTAGTGTGGGGGAATTATCTCATGCCAGCTCTATCAGACCCTTTTTAAAGCACTTTCTCTTTGTTCATATCTCATTGGATAGAATTGTGACTGTGTCTTAAGATGAACACTAGTTGCAAGAAGAGTTTAGAAGTTATATTGAACTAGGTTCATGTCCACTCTGACTAAAATAAGGATTCTATAAAAAGGAAAATTGAAGGAATAGATATTCAATGGTAGCTAAGCATGTCTTGCAAAGGCACACATTTCATGTCTCTAATACTTTTTCAAGATGGCACTGCTTTGTCCAGATGCTGTTCAGATCTGGTTTTATACCTCTAGGTAGAATCCATAGGTAAAGAACATGGCAGATTGTAAAATCCATTCAAAAAAGCAGTATAGCAAGTTCTGAAATGGAAGGAAAAAAATGAACAGAGAGAAAATGTCCTGGAATCCCCCTTTCTTAGACAATGCTACATTCTTTCCCCTGACTCATTCCTTCCATCTTTCCTCATTAAAAGAACCTGGTGTTGAAACAGGAATGAAGAAGGAGTAGTATACTTGTTCCTATATTAGGCATGGGACATCCCAGAGAGCATTAAGCCTTTCTTTTATCAAAAGACAATTCAGTATACTATAAAATACTTTGACTTATAGGCTCTGTCAGAAAGTCTGGAATCAAATGAGACTGCTACTTCTGTTAGAAGAGAACACTTATGTTTAATATTTTAAAAATTAATTTTAATACTTAGAGTCAGGTTTAAATTTATGTAAAAATTAATTACGAAGATAGGACATAGAGTTCTCATATGCCCACATCCAGTTTCCCCTATTATTAACATCTTATTTTACTGTGGGATATTTGTTACAATTAATGAACCATTAATTTGGCTCTGAGAGTTTCTTAATGACCTTGACAATTTTGATGTACTTGATGACCTTGACAATTTTGAAAAATGCTGAAAAGGTATTTTGTAAATGTCCATCTACTGAGATTTGTTTGATGTTTCTGATGATTAAGGTTGTGAGTTTGGAGGAAGAAGAGCACTGAAGTGAAGTCCATTTGCATCACTTCATGTCTGTGGGTACTGATCTTGAGCTACAACCTGAGGTAGTTTGTCAGGTTTTTCCTAGTTTAAAGTTATAGAAGGGAGCCCACCTTCCTATGCTGATTTTTTTTTTTGAGAGAATTTGCTATATATAGCCCACTTTGGAGCAGACAAGCTTGGTCCATCTCCTTCATGATAAAGTATCTAGATGAAATTCCATGGAATTTTTCTGCATGGGAGATTTGTCTGCTCTCCCTTATTTATTTATGGTAATATGATACCACCAATTTATTTTATACTTTCAGTCTTAATTTGGTGTTGCTTTACTCTGTTGCTCAAATTGCTCCCATGGTGTCCATTAGGAATTCTTGCAGGTCACCCCTGCTTCCTTTTGGCATTCTTCCATTTGACATCTTTGTAAGTTTGTGGTTGTTTTGTCCTGCTTCCTTAACTTCCTTGCTGCAGGCTCATCTTGAATATATCTAGGTTATGTCCTAGAAACAGCCATTTCTCCAATGAGTCCTGGTTTCTTTTTGTTGGATAATGATATTAGAAACTAAGATGAGTTTGTTTATTGTTATTACAGTATAATTGCTCTTAGCTGACAAAGGAAATACATGAGTACGTACTAACCAATGTATATACACATATCTATAAATACTTCTATTTGTAATCATCTGTATCCATATGAAACTAAACATGAGTTCATGCTGGTTTTGCAACTCTACTCCTTTACCGCATGAATCATTTTAGTCTCTTCTCCTTCCTTACCTGTAAACGCTCACTACAGCAAGGAGAAACCTAGATCCTACTACTTGCCATCCATTTACTTATTGTTCAATTCCATAGTTGTCTCAGAACTGTTAAAATGTATTTCATTGGAAATAACCTTATTTGTTGGAGTATAGATACTACATATAATATATTTTGCTTTTAATTTTATAGACTGTACTCATTCCAAATTTAGTTAGACCAACACCCTTTTCCATAATCCATTCAATGAGATTATGTCATACATTTTTAATCTAATTAGATTGTTTTGTCACATTCTGTATTCTACTCTAGGACTTTCCTGACCACCTAAAGGAATTTTTATTGAATTTATATAAATTAAAGTTTACTTTTTGTGCTGTAAATATTTGTAGACTTTGACAATGGAAGACTGTCATATATTCTCAATTATGGCCCCATAGAGAATAGTTTCACAACCCTAAAAATTCTACTTTGTATAACCTATTCAGCTCTGTCCTTCCTTCCCATGGGCGCCTGATAACTAACTACTAATATTTTTACCATCTGTATAGGTTTGCCTTTTAGCCTGTCCATATAGATTTTATATGCTATTCTGGAAAAGGACATATTGGTTCCTTGCAGATTTTTGGCATTTATGAATATAGTTGCTATAAATATTTATATGTGGGCTTTGTTTGGGCAGAAATTTTTAAATCGATTGGGTAATTACCTAGGAGCACCATTGATGGATTTTTTGGTAAGGCTATGTTTACCTTTGTAAAAAAATGACTGAATTGTCTTTTGAAAAGTTAGTACCATTTTGCTTTTCACCAGCAATAGATAAGTGTTCTGTTGCTCCACATTCTCACCAGTAATTCATATCATCAGTGTTTTAGATTTTAGCCAGTCTTATATTTGTCCCAATTTGCAGATTCTTAATACTTAACTGGTGATACATGGGTTTAACACACCCAAGGGATGAATTTACTTTGCCTTCTACACATTAATTCTATGCAAGTGACCATCTATTCAATAACTTCCTAAAATTAGGCCTTTTTGTCTGGTAGTTGTATGTGCAATTTTTGTTCACTAAATCAGATAAAATACAAGAGGGTTTGTGACTCTGACACCCAACATTAGGTGCATTAGTTTTTTAAAATTGTGATCCTTTTATTTTATTTGATATTGTAATTCTTATAGCAATAACTTTGAAAAATATAACATCTAAATGATTTTCTATGTTTATGAAACCTGATGATTCTTGATTTCCAGAATTTGCACAACAAATTTGAATGAATAGGAAGAAAAATTTGAAGGTGTGAGTGACATAGATGATTGTGATTATGATCACCACTAAGTTATTTCTCACTATACAGATACCAATCAAGAGGAAATAAAAGAAAGAACAGTAATGGAAGAAAGAGTAGGAGAAGATAGAGAAGGACAAGAACAAGGAGAAGCAGGAGAAGGAGAAGTAGGAGAAGCAGAAGGAGAAAGTGATGAAGAATCTTCAATAGTAGACACTGAAAGTAAGAAAAAAATATATATATTTACAGGAAAAATTGACTCAAATTATCTAAAGCAGAAAGATCCAGATCCCAAATAATTTCTGCCATTAATAAGTTGACAATAACATTATCAAGTACCAAGGGACCTGTAAAAAATTTTCAAGATGCCTCACATGTTAGAGACATTTGGCATTGTTCATTTTCTGAGGAAATACATGAAGAAATCATTCTATAGACAAATGAAAATCATGATAAAATTAATGCAAAATATAAATGACAGGACTGACCAGAACTGAAAAATTTAGACATAATCAAACTACAAGCTTTTATAGGACTGCTTGTATATAGTGATGCTTTTAAATTGGGAAATGAAGACTTCTCTGCAATGTTTGCTATAGATGGAACAGGTAGAAATCTTTTTCACTCCACTATATCACAGAAAAGATTGTTGAATTTAATTTCATGCTTCTGTTGTGATAATTTTGAAGACAGGCAACAGAGGTGTCAAAATGATGCAGTAGCACCTATATCTTGGTGTTTTGGAAAGCTTGTGGAAGATTTTTAGAGTGACTACATTTTAGCAGATTACATCACAATTAACAAAATGCTCTTGGCTTTCATGATTGTTGTCATTTCATAATATTTATGCCTAAGAAACCTAACAAATATGAAATGAAAATTCTGATTTTAATCAATGCAAAAACTGGCTATTGTTTCAGCACTTATATTGCAGAAAAGACTCTGATAGGAAAGTATCGAATCAACATCTTCTGAGGTTTGGCAAGCTTAGTTAGTGCTTTCCTTAGCTAAACCAATTTATAATTCAAATTGCAGTGTTACTGGAGACAATTGGTTTAGTTCAATTGCACTGGTGAATTGCCAAAGTGAAAGCCAACTTAATTTCGTGCTGTGCAACAGAACAAGAAAGAAATCCCTCCCAAGTTTTTACCAGCAAGAACTTGACCTAAAAATTCTTAATTATATGGGTATCATGCTATTACGATGCTACTTTCACATGTCACCAAAAAGCCAAAAGCTGTCATAGTAGTACTATTTATGCATCAACTTTCTGGTATTAATGAAGAAACTAGTAAATGAAATGATACATTTATGTAATAAAACAAAACCAGGAGTAGATGTGCCGGTCACAAGTGAGAAAATTACTCTTGGTTGCACAACCTGTAGATGGCCAATGGCCATTTTTATTAGAGAGGGACAGGTGGCAGCAGTAAATTTTACATTATATATGAATGTTTAGATAGAAAACAGTTACTGAGATTAGACTTTATGAAGCTATTAGGATGAGAACTAAGTCTTCCTGAGTTGAAATGATGTATATATAATGAAAAAATTCCTATCCAAATATGAACTTTGATTAAGGGTATTTTAGGACCTGAAATGCCTGATCCACCTCAAGAAAATCAAGCACAGCCATCAAAAAGAGAATGGTGTTACATTTGCCCATCAGAAGGACAAGATCTTGTTCTTCATGTACTAAGTGTAAAAAGCTTGTCTGCTTAAAGTGTTACAAAGTGCTGTGCAGAAAAAGCAATAATAACTTTGAAACAAAATTTTATATTTTGTCTTTTATTTGGTTCTGTAATTCAATAACATTTCAATTAAAAATATCAAGAAGTGACTTTCAACTTGAGTACCAAAGGTTTTTTCAAATTACTCTCTATTTAATACATTGTATTACAAGTTTTTATTTTGCTTATAAAATGCTAATAAATATATATTTTGAAACCAAAGCAAACAAAATATTTTAATTAATGTTTACTAGGGATATTAGTGTATGTTTTCCTCTTTTTTGTAGTGTCCTTATCTGGAGTTGGTATCAAGATGATGTTGATTTTTATGAATGATTTTTGAAATATAGCTTCCATTTCTATGTTATGGAATAGTTTGAAAATGATAGGTATTAATTTTCTTTAAAAGTTTGATAAAATTTGGCTGTCAACCTGTTAAGACTTAGGCTTTTCTTTGTTGGAGGGTGCTTTATTATTATTATTATTTCAACTTTATTGCTTGTTTTAGGTCTGTTTAATTTATTTATATCCTCTGTATTTAATTTTGGTAGGTCATAAATGATAAGAAATTTATCCATTTCTTTTCTATTTTCATTTTTTGGGTGTACAAGTTCTCTAAATAATCTCTGATAATTCTCTGTATTTCTTTGATATCTGTTATTATGATCCCTTATTCATCTCGAAGTTTATTAATTTGAGTTCT
>VMDO01021520.1:0-35360 GCA_007922755.1 Pedetes capensis | reverse complement strand
TTTTAATTTTTTTTTTTTTTTTTTTGTTTATGCATCACTCTTTTGGTATTACATTGAAGAATTCTCCCCATCTCTAGGTCTATATTTTATACTAGAAGATTTATACTTTTAGGTTTTGCATTTAAATGTGATACATTTCATGTAAAATTTTATATATTCTGTTAAGTTTTGCTCAAGGTTCTTTTATTTACAATATGGATTGTTATTGACTGAATATTTGTGTCCCTTTAAGCTGCATGTTGAAGCTCAAAGTTCTGATGTGATATTTGGAGGTGAGGCCTTTGGGAGATACTTAGGTGTAGATGAGGTCATGAGGCGGGGACACTCTTATTGGTGTTAGTGCTCTAATGAGAACAGGAAGAGAGATGAGCAGTCTCTTTTTTCTTTCCTCCCTAGGTGAGGACATGGCCAGAAGGCAGGCTTCTACAAGCCAAGAAGGGGACTCTCACCAGGAACCAGATATGCATGCATTTTGATATAGGACTTCCCAGCCTCCAGAACTTTGAGAAATAAGTGTCTGCTGTTTAAAATGGCCAGGCTTAAGATTTTATTTATAATAGCAGCCAGAACTGACTAAGGCATGGATGTACACTTGTTTCCATTACTATTTGTTGAAAAGAGTACCTTTACTCCATTGAGTTGGTAGTGGAGCTTTGATTAAAGATGGAGATCTAGCTCCAGATATTCTGTTCTGCTTGAATGATTTATGTGCTTGTCCTTTAGCCAATACCACACCAACCTGAATTATAGAAAGTCTTGAAATCAGATGGTACGAGTACTCCCAAATTTCTTCTTCTCCTCCCCCTCCCCCCTCGCCCTCCCCCTCCCCCTCCCCCTTCTTCCTCCTCCTCCTCTTCTTCTTCTTCTTCTTCTTCTTCTTCTTCTTCTTCTTCTTCTTCTTCTTCTTCTTCTTCACTACTTTGGCCTTTCCTGTGTCTTTCCACACAAATTTTCAAATCAATTTGTCTATATGAAAATAAATCATGTTTGGATTTTTGGCTTTCGAAAATAAATGCAAAATTTGCATTAAATACGTAGGTGAATTTGGAAAGAATATTTGTCTTTAACTATATTGAGTCTTTCATTTAGTGAACAGGGTGTTTCTCCATCCCCATTTACTTTGCTTTTCTTTGGTATCTTTCATTGGGTAGTATAGTCATCTGCATACATTTCCTGCTGATGGTTCCTTAAAATGATACCTAAACATGTTGAGATTTACAAAGGAGGTATAAATGTTATATAGATAAAAAATTATTTCTACTTGCTCATTGCTACCATAAAAAATGGAGATAATTTTTGTGTTTTAACATGTTTTACAGTCTCACGACACTCACATAGTGGTTCCAGGTTTTTTTTCCCATAGATTCTTTAGGATTATTTTAGGATTTTCTACACACTTATGTCATCTGAAAATTGGGACATTTAAATTTTTTCCACTTAAATCTGTATGTTTTTTGTAAATTTCTTTTCTGTTTCCTTATTGCACCAGCTTGATGTTTAAATCTTATGTTTATAGTTGTATTTGTTTCCTATTGTTGGTGCAAACAAATGATCAAAGTCTTAGTGGCTTAAAAATTTTTGTTATCAGCTGGGTGTGGTGGTGCATGCCTGAAATCCCAGTGGCTCCAGACAGATTCAGGAGGATCCCAAGTTCGAGACCAGAGGCAGTCTGCGTAACTTAGCGAGACCCTGTCTCAAAAAATAAAATAAAATAAAATAAAATAAAATAAAATAAAATAAAATGGGCTGGAGGTGCAGCTCAGTGGTCCAGCACTTGCAAAGCATGCAAGCATAAGGCCCTAGGTTCAACCCCCAGGACCACAAAAAAAAAAAAAAAAATTGTGTTCTTACAGTTTGGGAGATCAGACATCTGAAATGGGTCTCAATTGGCTAAAATCAAGATATCGGTAGGGTTGTCTTGTGTTTTGGAGATAATAGAGGAGAATCAGTTTTCTTTCCCTTTCTAGTTTGAAAAGCCAGCCATCATTCATTGGCTCATGGCCCCCGCTCATCTTTGACTTAACAACATAACATCTTCAAATCTGTCTCTGCCCTTGACTTCTTTATCTATCCCACTCAACAAGACTCTTGTGATTATATCTCGCCTACTGAGATAATAGAGGATTCCTATCTTATGGTTTGGTGATTAGAACATTAATTCTATTTGCAAATTTAATTCCCCTTTGCCATATAACCTAATATAAACACAATTTCTGAGAATTAGGCCATGGATATCTTTGGAGGGCACTTATTTTGCATAGTACAGTAGTACTGAAAGTATATATTCTTGTCTTGTTGTTCTCAATCTTGTTATTGTTGTTTGGTGCCATCAGGTCAGGTCCAACTCACAGCAGCTCTATGTACAACAGAACAAAACACTTCCCAATTCTGTGCCAGGGACACAATCTTTATTATGTTTAAGCCCATTGTTGCAGACACTGTGTCAATGTCAATCCATTTAGTTGAGGGTTTTCCTTTTTCATTGACCTACCCCTCTCCTAAACATGATGTCTTTCTCCAGGGACTGGTTCCTTTTGACTATGTGTCCAAAATACGTAAGACACAGTCTAGTCAGTTTAGTTTCCAAGGAGCACTCTGGTTGCACTTCTAGGACAGATCTGTTGGTTCTTTTGTTCAGCCCATGGTATATTCAACATTTGTCTCCAGCACCACAATTCAAATGCATCAATTCTTTTCCTGTCTCTCTTATTCAATGTCCAGCTTCTGCAACCATATGGTATGACTGAAAATACCATAGCATGAGTCTTCAATGTGACATCTTTACTTGTCAACACTTTAAAGAGATCTTTTGCAACAGCTTCTCCCAATGCAATGCATCTTTTGATTTTGTGACTGCCACTTCCATGGGTGTAGATTGTAGAACCAAGTAAAGCAAAATCTTGGACAACCTCAATCTTTTCTCCATTTATCATGAAGTTGCACACTGACTTAGTTATAAGGACTTTTCTTTTGTATATGTTGAAGCACAATCCATAGTGAAGACTGTGTTCTTTGATCTTCATCAGTAAATGATTCAAATGCTCTTCACCTTCAGGAAGCAGAGTTGTGTCATCTGCACAATGCAGGTTGCTAATAAGTCTTCCTCTAATTATGAAGACACATTCTTCTTCATAAAGTCCAACTTCTCAGATTATTTGCTCAGCATAGAGATTGAAAAGGTACAGTGAAAGTATACAGCCCTTACATATACCTTTCTTAACTTTAATCCAGGCAGGATTTCCTTGTTCTGTTCAAATGACTGCCTCCTGGTCCATGTATAGATTCCTCCTTAGTACAATTAAGTGTTTATTTTTTTGAGAGTGGGCTGCCAGGTCCTACTTCCTAGTCTGTCTTATTCTGGAAGTTCTGCTGAAACCTGTCTACCATGGGTGACCCTGCTGGTATCTGTAATACCAATAGATTAGCTTTCAGCATCATAGTAACATGCAAGCTCCAACAGTATGGAAAATTGATAGATATGTGTGGGGGGGGTTTCCAATCTTGGGGAAAATGTATTCAGTTTTAAGGTGTGTTGTTAGCTGTGAATTTTTCTAGATAGCCTTTATCAGGTTAAAATTCCTTTCTATACCTAGTTTCCCGAGAATTTTTGTCAAGAAAAGATGTTGGATTTTGTCAATGATTTTTCTAAATCAATTGACATATTCATTTTTTCTCTCTCTTGATATGTTGCCTTACACTGATTGAATTCATGTATTATTCTAAGAACACAGCAGCTTTGTATTTGTAGAATGATTCCCGTTCCTACTATGCATTATTGTTTGTATATATTACTGGATTAAATGTGATAGGTTCTTGGATATATTTTTCATTTACTTTTGTGAAGGATATTGATTTTGATTTCAAAATCATGCTGATCTCATAAAATGAACAGTGTTCACTCCCATTTTTAAAAAGTAATTGTATTCTTTAAATATTCAGTAGAATACACCATTGCCTATAGCTGTAGCCCTGTGGTGTCCGATCCCATCAGATCTTGGAAGCTAGGCAGGGTTGGGCCTTGTTAGTAGTTGGATAGAAGACCAACTGGGAACACCAGGGGCCGTAGGATTGGGAGAAGGACCTGGCAACCCACTCCCAAAAAAACAATCAGCCACTGAAAACCCTACGAATAGCAGGGAAGCACTGACAATAGTGTTTCATTTGTTGTACGAAGGGTCTCTACGAGTCAGACACTGAGTCAATGGCACCTAACAACAAGAATACACCAGTGAAATCATCTGGAACTTATATTGTTATTTTTTAAAAATCATTTTAAACTATGAAATCAGTTACCATAATAAAGGACTTCTCAAGTTATTGACTTCTTATATAAGTTTTAGATATTTGTAATCCTCAAGAAATTATCCAAGTTTATGTGGTGTATTGTGTTGGTTGTACAATTCCCTTATTTTAATCTCAATGCCTGGGGAGTCTATTGATATGCCCTTTTATATCCTGGTCTTGGTAATTTGTGTTTTATCTCTCTGTTTTTATACATCTTGCTAGATGTTGATCAATTTTATTCACCTTTTCAAAGAACCAGTTTTCAGTTAACTTTCCCTATTGTTTTCACTTTTCAATTTTATTAATTTCTTTCATTAACTTTATTATTTTCCTTCTGCTCACATTGAGTTTGTTTTGCTCTTCTTTTCAAATTTCTTAAAGAAAAACCTTGGTTGTTGATTTGTAGTTACTGTTATTTTTATTACAAGTATATAATGCTTTAAATTTCTCTTGAAGTGCTCTGTTAGCTGCATCTCACATATAGTGGTATGTAATGTTTTCAATTTTATTTACTTCAAAATATATTCTGATTTCTCATGAGATATCCTCTTTAATCCACGGATTATTGGTAAATGCAATGTTTAGTTCCAAAATGTTTGGAGATTTACCAACTAGCTTTCTATTATTGATTTTTAGTTTAAACTTATTATGTTCAGAGTTTATATTTTGTATGACATAAATTATTTAAAAATTTTCAGATTTCTTTCATGATTTTCCATAGTTTATCTTGATGACTGTTTCATGTGCTCTTGAAAATAGTGTGCATTATATTTATGATTGGATGAGGTATTCTATAAATATCAATTAGGTACTGTTGGTATATAGTGTTATCCAGTTTTTCTATAGCCTTTTTGATTTTCTGTAACTCTTTGCTTCTTATTTTAGTTGTTGCTTTTTGTGTACTGTGGTTTTGATATGAGTTCAAGTTTTGGGATTTGTACTGCTATTTGGACCTTGTGTAGTATTATATCTGGAGTCTTGAAAGCATATAGCTCACATTTCTGTTCTTAAAGCCTTTGCTATTCTATTTAGAATCTAATGTGTGCAGTAGTGAGCCCAAAGATGTATGCTGTCTTATGGGAAAACTCTCTTGAACTCCCTATACTCTGGGATCCCCTTGACACTTTCTGGTTTCCTGAAGTTCCCATTTTACCTCTTCTGGCCAAAAATCTAAGATTTGAGTTTCTCCTCTTTGCAACATACTTTCTGTAACTATGTCTGCAGATCTGGGGCTCAGGTAATAAAGGGGTAAGAGAAAAAGACAATGAGTATCTTCCCCATAATTTTGGGACCTTGAGTTCTCTGATAAGAAGAAAGAATTCCCCTTTTACAGTCTTGCATCAATACCTAGACTTTGTTTCTCTCTAACTCAAAAGGTTCCATTCTCTAGGAGGGATAGGAGAATGGGCTTAGGCATTTCTTCCCTGTCCCAGGATGTTCTACTCCCAGCATGTTCTACAGTTATTATTCAAAACTACAAGATAGAAAGATGGGAGAACTGAATCAGCCTAAAGCCACCTGGAGAATTATTATTTCAGTATTAGTATCATCATTGTACAGGTGAGGAATCCAAGACTCAGAGAGACTCATTAACTTGTCCAGGATTACTGCCCTAATTCTAGCATCATGTTTTCTGATATATTAGGTACTTTTCATGACACTGCAAAAGTACCTGACAGAAATTATTTAAAAGAGGGAAGATTTATTTTGGCTCATGGTTTCAGATAGTTTCAGTCAATAATGGTAGAGAAATCATGGCAGAGCAGGTGGCAGGAGAACATGGAGGCTGAAAGTTGTCCGTATCTCAGCAGAACAAGAAGCAGGGTTCAAACATGGGGCCAGGTATCACCTTCAAAGCCCTTCCTCCAGTGACCTACTTCTACCAGCTAGGTCCCACTTCCTGAAGCTTTCACAGACTCCCAAAATAGTGTCACCAGTGGGAGACCAAGTGTTCAAACATGAGCCAGTGGGGGACATTTTATATTTACACCATAACATCTCATAATATGACACTTTTATATACACTTATGTTACCCATCTTTGAAAACATAGAACCAAGCCAATAACTTAGGGCTGCAGATATTGAAAGAAATTAGAATCTATTGGGGGGCAGTTGGGCTTTGAATAAGACACTGAAATCCTTCACATCTGCATCTAGTCTATGATTTTCTTTTGGATACTTGAGATATAGTGATAGCAATAATTGACATTTCTCTTCTTTTTATCTTCTTCTTCCTTCCTTCTTTCCTTCCTCTCTTTCTTTCTCTCTCCCACCCTCCCTTCTTTTCTTTTTTCTTTTCCTTTCCTTTCCCTCCTTCCTTTTGTTTCCTTCTTTTTTCTTTGTCCTTCCTTCCTTCCTTCTTTCCTTTCCTTTCTTTCTCCTTTCTTTTTTCTGGCACCTTTTTACCTTTCCTCTGTGTTCTGGGACTTCCTCAAGTCTACACACTAATTTTGCTTCTCTTTTTCTTCCTTACTTTCAAGGCCAAAGATGGGAAATAAAGGATGAAGAGTCCAACTCCTGGTTGAAAATCCATGTGTATTTTTTTAGATCTGGCCAGAGGCAGTTTTGAAAGCATGGCCTGGGTGGTCTCCTGGGGAATGATGCCTTCCCCATCCCACAGCTGGCCCACAGCCAGGGCATTGCAGCTGACAGTGTCAGCCTGAGCCCTCTCATCCTTCTTCCACATATTCCTACTCCTCGCTCCAGTGCTTTTACCCCTAGGTATCTGTATCTGAAGCCATGGGCAGAAATTTGTAATAGTCTCTACTGACAACCCTTTACAGGAAGAAGAAAAGGAAACCTGGAAGACACTCCACCTCAGTTTCAGTAGCCATTACTCTTCCACTCATGACTCTCAGCCCTCACCCGCTTTCTATACCCCAGAGTCCATATAGCTTCCTGAACCTTTTATTTGGGGCTCCTTCCAAGGTGAAATGACCCCACATCTGTATTGATTCCCTAACCCTCAATCCTTGTGCCAGTCCCTGGGGGAAAGTGGAATAGGAATAGTCAGTGTTTCCCCTGGTTTTAGACTTTTGCTTATATAATCACAGAAAGCGATTAACCATTAAAGACTTTCATTTTGGGCTTGTTACTTTAGTTGGCCACCCAGGCAGTGCTCAGCACACTATTCCTCCCAGCTCAGCTGAGATCCTAATAGAAGGAAGTCCAAAAGAAGTGAAAATAAATCTGGAAGCTGAGGACCCACTTAGTTTCCTTGATGTAAACTTACAGGGTTGCTTTCAGAAAACAAAAGTCAACTAATCCCAGCAAATAATATCCCCACTCTTATGTCTCAAATTCCACTGCATTTTTCCTAAATTCTAGCTTTCCAGCAAGTTTCCAAAGGTAGGAAAAGGTTTTCTGTGCCTACTACATGATAAAGAAGTTGTTTTCCTTTCGTAAAAGTATACAAATAAGTACTAATACAAGAATAATATACCACACATTGCCATATATTTGACTGAATAAATGAATGAATGGCCAGACAACCATACAGAGACCGCAGTATTGAATCCTGGAATGAGAGAAAATAGTAGTGGTAAGTAGAGCATATCTGGTGATTGTAGAATCTCACAGGGGAAAGAAGGAAGGAACAGAACAGCAGGTAGTAGGTAGGAGAGGAAAAAACACAGGAAATAGAAAAGGCAATATGATAACTTCTGTTCTTACCTCAAAAGCCAAAAAATCAATTTCTCTCTCCTGATTGATGTTTCTGAGAGCTTATTATGCTTCTGTAGAACAAGACCAGGAAATTGGAGAATGTCCCTAGCACTACCCTGCTGAGTTCCACCAAGTCTTGTTTGAATGAAATGAAAAATCAAAGTGTAGCTGTGGTCCATTTCCATTAGAAGCTAAAAGGATTTTTTCCTTCATTTTTTTCTCCAGAAAAATCTTTACTCTGTGAAAATACTAATATATATGATATCTGAGTCCATGCTATTCCTCTCCCTCCAATAAATATAAAGTTGACCAATATTATCCTGGGTATTTCATTGTCTTGTTGACAACAACATGGTAATTGGTATTAATGCTTAAAAATCAAAGCCTTTCAGAAATGATAGGCTTGATTTAGTACCACTGGCAAGGCGTTCATTAAATCAGTGAGAACTGGGTAGTACAAATGTACAGATCCCATTATTCATCACTGTAACAACCTCAGGGAGCCACATTGAAAATGCACGTAACAGATCAGGTAGGTAATGCTATTGCCCAAATAAAGAGAAAATAGAAAATGAAACCAAGATGATACAAAATTTACCTTATAGAAATCATTAAGTAATCATTACTTACAAAAATTATGCATTTTATATGACATGAAATATTCTGTAATGAGGAGCCTTGGAGGGAAAAATACACATTGCATTAAATGTTTGAAGATTCTGACTTAAAGCTGAAGGGATTCCTCTTCATTATTAGCTGTTCACATAGGTCTGTTGGATTACTTTAGGCAAGAATATTCAAATGCTCTCATTTATGAAAGTAGGAGGAAGGATTCTACATCAATTGACTACCACTGCCACTATCTCTGCTCCTTTTGTGCACCTTTCTGACAGACTCTTGGACCTGCTCCCCCACACATGTACCACAGACACACGCACAGACAGACAATGAGGATAGACTGTACCAAAATCTCTATGGAAAAGAAGCCATAAACAGTGGAGGGATGTAAGGAGCAGGAAACCAGATAGGTTGAGGAGAAAAGAAATGTATGAAACAATGAGGAAAGTTGAGAGAAAGAAAACTACAAGAAAAAGTGCATGATATACATGGAGGGCCAGCAGAGCAGATCCAGGGATGGGGTCCAATGGTACCTATACAGAGAAACCTAAATGTGAAAAATAAGAAGTTACAAAATAAGAAGTTCATTAAAAGTCTCATCCAGAGCTGGGTATGGTGATGCACACCAGAAATCCCAGCCACTAGGGAGGTGGGGGCAGAAGGATTTTGAATCTGAGGGCAGAGGCAACCTATATAACTTATTGAGACCATGACTCAAAAAAAAATTTTTTTAAAACAGGGGCTATGGGGGAGTGTGCCACACAGTAGTAGAGCATTTCCAAAGCATGCGCAAGGCCCTAGGTTCAACCCTGAAGTACTGCAAAAAAATAGAAAATAAGTAAATAAACAAATAAAAAATAAAACAAGAAAAATTTAAAAATTAAAAAACCTTATCCAATGGAATATAGTTCTTGAAGGAGCAAAAGGCATTTTAATCTATAAGACTCTGTTAGAGGTTAATGACAGAAAAATGAGTATGGCACCAGTTTGGCCCTTTCAGAGACACCAGGATTCAAGGCATAGCCAGGTAATTTGCATAATAATATTTAGAAGTAAGGAAGAGCCCTCTTCTGCAATAAGTGTGATTATCCTGGAGATCCAGTAAATTTCTTAGAATAAATGCTGTTGAGGATTTTGAAAGATTTTGTGGCATGTACTCCAGAACGAGATCAAGTCTGGAAGGGGCTATTTATAAACAGAGCAAAGCTAGCCTGCTTTTGTGTTACCTAAATGAATCCTCCCGAGGAGCGTTTGTCGCATACCTACCTTATTGGTGGAAACAGCATAGATGGGGAAAGTACTAAATATGACAATTTCACAGTGAAGATGAAGACAGATATCTTCTGTCAATGACAGGCCAGGGACGGCAGTTAAGACAAGTGGTAAGGTGGAGGGAATTCACCTTTTGAGGCTATTGCTAGAACATTTGGCTTGTCTTGGTAATTTTCCTGACAGGTATACAAACCCACTACTATTTTCTCTGTTATTGTTATTGTGACTAGTCCTTCTTGATTAACTTCTTGTGATTCAAAGCAGCCTAGGCATCCTAGGCCAGGCAATGGTTGCAAAAGCAAGCACAAAACAGGAGTCAAATCAGCTCACATAACAGAGAAAGCTTGGGTCATGCCCAGAGTAAAATGCTTCACAATTTAAAACAAACCAAGATGAAAGGGAAAATCATCACTGCTTCAGAGACTATAAATAATGCAGCAATCGTTCAGAAGGAAGCCAGTTTTTCACTTAAGACCATGTTTGCTACTGAGTTACAGAAAACAACATCAAGCCCAGAAAGCTGGTAATCTTATTTTTAAAATTGTCCCTGAAATTCATGTCACTGCATTCCCAGAGGCAAGAATAGTTGGTTTTGGTCTGGATTTTGATATTTTCTAGTTGCTTAAAAATAAAACAAACCTATGTGGTTTTGAAACGTCCACTATTTATTTATGGGACCACAACACCTTATAAACACCCCATTTAGTTATTTGGGTAAGTTCTATTCTTATCTCTCACAAATTGCTCCTTGGACTATTTAGTTTGCAATGCTTTCAGGAGGCAGGTTCTCAAATATTGAAAATTTACCACTGCTAGGCTCAGATATTTGAAGATTATGAGTGTTGGAAGAATAAAGTACATTGAAAAGTAGCTTAGATTAAGCTACAGGACATTGGTTGAGCATGAGCGCCTGAGGATGCATTTGAAGTACTCATTGAATCACAGCCTGGAGCAATGTAACATCACAGTAGAGAGCTGAGGAACACCTATAGTCAAGAGAATGTGCTAGGGTAAGACAGTCAAGGGCAGGGTGACTTAGCCTCAGCAAAATTGCTGTCTACAGTACAAGAGCATCATTCTTCAAGTAGCAATGAGGCCCATAGCACAGTCACAAGCAACATATGTTAGGGAAATGCTTTAAGTCTTATCAATGTGACATAACTTTAAAGCAGATATTATAGCTTTATCAGTTTCAATATCCAGATACCAAAATCACTACTGCATTGTCTTCAGTTTCAAGAAAAGTGAGTTGTAGGTACATAAAGGACACACAAAAACATTACAACCACAAGATAATATCGTTTGATGGGAAACAGAAGGAGGATTGAGAAAATGAGACATTCATGACCAATGAAATAGATTAAATAAACCAGGTGTCAAATTATGAGGCAGATGCACAAATTCATTTTGTGCCATGGGTTCCAAGGAAATGTCCATATTCATGACTTTGACAGTGATTTCCTAGGCTGAATTAAGACCCTTGTGATCTTCCTGGTTATTTTCTCTGGCCAATGAAATACTAGTACACACAAGGTGATCAGAAGCTTTGGAATTATTTATGTGCTGTGGCTTTCTCTCTTCCTTCTATTTGAAACCATAAGCCTGTCAGATGAAGAAGCTTAGATTATACAACTAAAGCATGAAATTATACAAGGTAGAAATGAGCCATCCATGTTTAGGTCTTCTAGACCAATGAGGTGCCAATTGCTAGATGTGGGAGTGAAGCTATCTTGGATAACATAGCTCCAGCTAAGCTGGCCTTGAAGAACTGAAGCCAATCCACAGAACCATTTAAAAAATAAGTTTGTTAATTTAACAACTAAGGTTGGGGAGGGCTGGGGTTTAGCTCAGTTGGTAGAGTGCTGCTCCACACTCTCTGAAGACCTGGGTTCCATCTCCAGTACCACAAAAATGGGAGAAGGACATGGCAATCCACACTCAAGACAATCCTGAAAACAATCAGCCATTGAAAACCCTATGAGGGTTGCCATGCATCAGACTCTACTCCATGGTGCCTAACAACAACAAGAAGTTTCAGGAGGTTGTGTTATGCAGAATAAGCTTACCATTACATACTAATACAACAGTAATAATAATGATGACAGCAACAGTGTCATTAACAATGGAAGGCCTATCTTGTAATGCTTTAGGCAGTGACTAGGGTCTTCCAGGAAAATCCCTATTTTCTCAATTCAGTTCCAGTTTGGTCAGAGCAAGGGATTCTCCTCACAACGCCACTCCAATTATAGACTATCTTGCTATTCTATTTTCTATTCAAGGGTATTGACTATGTCCAGGAAAGTTAGGCAGCATGTTGTTCCAAAGTGACAAGTTGAGGGCTTCATGGCACACTCATATCTCCTTGGGAAACCCTCAAGGTTTTTACAAAAAGTTGAGAGCATTCTGATATGTGTCCTAGACAGGGTATTGAGATTTGATATAATCTGGAGAAATGACAGCAACCCAACAGACTGCATTCCGGTTAAAGGAAAAAGATTTTGGCTTTCTCTCCATAGTTTTCCACATTGTCAACATAGAGGAAAGAGGAAAGGAGACAAGTTTCTACTCTCCTTCCCATGGAAGTTTTCATCTAACATAGTCAAAATTTGAGCTGGGGAAATAAGAGGAGATGGGCTTGGGGTTTTGCACTAGATTAATCCTTAACATTAGACCTGATTGGAGAGTTACTATAGATGCCTGATGGTGGGGCAGGGGGGATAGTCACTACAAAAATAACCCAAAAAATAAAACAGAAAACCCCCCACTATTTTATGTCTTTCAATTATGAATTCAGACATTTCACTCAACTGACAATATTTGAGTTGTTAGAAATTAGAGTCCTAATGTGTGAAAAGATCATATTTCTCTTCTTTTGCTAAAATAAGCCAACAAAATTTTCTGATGAGGATTAACTAAACTTCTATTTGGAGAAATCTCTTTATAGACAAAAAAGTAACTTTCCATTTTTGTTTCTCTCCCTCTCTCTTTTTAAACAAAAGGTCTACAGCTTTGGATTATTTAAAATAGGAGATAATATCTAGGCATAAAAATGACTATTCACTATAATTGAAAAATAAATATTAGCTGGGCATTGGGATGAACACCAGTAATTTCAGAGACTAGGGAAACAGAGGCAGGAGGATCACAAGTTTCAGGCCAGAGGCAGCCAGCATAACTTAAAGATACCTGGTCTCAAGGTAAAAAATGTAAAGGGGCTAGGGGTAGAAGAGTGCAGCTCAGACATAGAGTATTTGCAGAGTATGTGCAAGGCCCTGGGCTCACTCTCCCAGTGTGGAAAGAAAGAAAGGAGAAAGAAAGAAAGAGAAGAAAGAAAGAAAGAGAGAGAGAGAGAGAGAGAAATGGAGGAAGAAATAAGAGAGAAGACATAGAGGGGGGTAAGGGGTAACCTATATGAATAATGCTTATCAAATTGCATATATGAAAATTGTCACAACGAAAAGCATGTCAAAATGAATCACATTATGATGTACATTAAAAATTTCTAATAAAAAAAAAAGAAATAAGAGAGAAGGAAGGAAGGAAGGAAGGAAGAAAGGAAGAAAGGAAGGAAGGAAAATATTATAGTATTTTGAAGAAGGAAATTGCTGCATCAATAGATCAGTCCATTTCTCTGCTTTCAACATAACTCTTTATGGCTATTTTAGAAAATTGGGCCTCCATTTTTAATCTAAGTCTCTTCAGGTAAAAAATATAAGAAAACTTCTTTTACCACTATGGCAATGAAAAAATAAAAACTCCATTTAAGATGATTATTTGCTTTTATTTTAGGTATAATAGATTTCCTTTTCCCTTTATTATATTGTTTTAACTACATATTTTAACTGTATCTTCCTATATACTGTAGTGATTTGACAAGATAAATATGAAAAGAAAATTACTAAAAATGTTCCAATTCTCACAAGTGCTAAATGAACACAAAATACTGTCACAAAATTATGTGGCATAAGCAACCTCTTTATCCTGACTTACACATCCACACAGAAAAGAAATTTATCATTGTTATATTAATTATGATAAATCTTATTGCTGTTAAAGAATAATCCCCAAATCTCAGTGGCTTTACAAAATAGAATTTTATTTATCACTCACATAAATTCTAGCCAGCTGCTCTAAGCTTTCAAAGTCTAAAATTTCTGAGCTCTCTGTGATTTTTCATTTTTGTCTATAAACCAGCCTGCTCTTTCCTGAGTTTGTACTTTTCTTATAATACTTTGTTAAAACACTAAAGCAAGGGCAGGAATACACCATTACTCTGACTCTTTCCTACCACTGCTCTTTGATCTTAGCCTCAGTGTGGATGTAGTCTGCCTCCCATTTCATCATAGGTGGCACTTTTACTGAATGTTTTTTTCTTTATTGTTGTTGTTAGGTGCTCTGGATTCAGTCTGACTCATAGTGACCCTAGGTACAATATATAAAACCCTACACAACACCGTGCCATGCCTGGTACTATTGTCAGTGCTTCTCTGCTATTCGTAGGGTTTTCAATGGCTGATAGTTTCTGGAGTAGGTTGTTGGGTCCTTCCCCCAAGCCTACAGCATCCAGTATTCCCAGGCAGTCTTCCATCCCCGAACTATCTAGGCCTGACCTTGCTTAGCTTCCGAAATCTATGTGAGTATTGAACATACCATGGACTGCCAAAAGAACCAACAGATGAATTTGTATTGAATGAATTTGTATTTCCATTCATTCTTGCAGGATTAGCTGGAGTGTAAGTTGACAGGGCTTGTGTCCTACTCCTACCCTCTCTGACTTTTTTAACATTTTAAAGATGTTGCATTGTCTTCTGCTCCCCCCGCTTTTCTTTTTTTTTTCTTTTATTTATTTATTTTATTTTATTTTATTTTATTTTTTGCGGTACTGGGGGTTGAACCCAGGGCCTCGCACCTGCATGCTCTGCAAGTGCTGGACCACTGAGCTGCACCTCAGCCCATTTATTTTTTACTTTTTGAGACAGGGTCTCGCTAAATTACGCAGACTGCCTCTGGTCTCGAACTTGCGACCCTCCCACCTCTGCCTCCCGAGCCGCTGGGATTACAGGCGTGCGCCACCTTGCTCGGCCGTCCCCCCGCTTTTCTGATGAAAATTATGAAGTCATTTGAATCATTGCTCCCCTGTATGTAATGTGTCATTTTCTTACTGGATGCTTTCAAGATTTTCTCCTTATTCTTGATTCTCAATTAATTATGGAAGGCTGAGTTTGGTTATATTGGCACTTACCTTTCTTAAACTTCATCAAGCTTCTGATATATCTAAATTCATATCTTTCACAAAACTTAGGAAAATTTTGGCCATTTATTAAGTCAAATATTTTACTTTGCCCTATTCTTCATTTACTGCTGGGCTATAATTACACATATGTTCTATATTTTGATGTTATTCTATAGGTCCCTAAGACTATTTTCATTTTCTCTCAATATGTTTTCATTCTGATTTTTAGTTTAAAAAATTTTTATTGAACTGTTTCCAAGTTCACTGACTACCATCATCTCCACTTTTCTCTTAAGGTTATCCAGTGGGGAACAAAAAAACATTTTTGGCAGTACTGGTAGTTGATTTAAACATGGTAGGCAAGTATTGTACCACTGAGTTGCACCCGAAGCCCCTTTTTATTTTTTATTTTGAGACAAGGTCTCGCTGAGTTGCACTGAGTTGCCTCTGGCCTCAAAGTTATTATCCTCTCGCCTCAGCCTCCCAAGCCCTGAGATTACAGACATGCAACACAGCACCTGGCTCATTCAGTGAATTTTAAAATTTCAGACAGCCATTTTAGTTCCAAAATTGTTATGCTCTTTTCTACAGTATCTACTTCTCCACTGAGATTTTGTACACTGTTTATTACAAGCATATTTTTTATCTTAGATTATCTTTTCTTCATATTTGAGTACTTTAGCGGAAATTTTGAATGTTTTTCATGGAGTTTCTGGATGTTATCATATTACTTTACAAAACTTCATTTTATGATCAGTTGTTGTAGTATATTTGTACTCAAACCAAAAACTCCATTTGTTGGGTAGTAGCTAAATAACATTTCAGGTCTTTAACCATTAATTATTAGGCTTGGAGTCTTCCTCATGTATGTATAGTTCAGGGGTTAGCAGGAGATTTGAGCAGAGTGTATACATAGACTCCAAGGCTCTGATCCTCAGGATCTCTCCTTTCTATGTCTCCTCTTCACTTTGAAGTAGTATGATTGCCTGAAATTTATCCACCAATCTTCATGCTGGAAGACTATAGTTGTTTGTTTTTATCCACTTTAGTCACTTTGCACATTATCCATTTAAGCATGTTTTTAATTTAAAAGATATGAAAATGGAAAACTCTTTTTGGGCCCACTCACTTCTTACTAGTTTGGCTCTTTTCTAAAATCTCCTTACTTTTGTTATTCCCCAGTGCACTGATGGATATTAGCTGAAAGCACAGAATACCAGAAAGGTGTCTATCCATGTTTTATTGACTATACAAAGGCATTTGACTGTGTGGATCATAATAAATTATGGATAACATTGCAAAGAATGAGAGTACCAGAGCACTTAATTGTACTCATGAGGAATCTGTACATGGACCAGGAGGCAGTCATTCGAACAGAACAAGGAAACACTGCCTGGTTTAAAGTCGAGAAAGGTGTGTGTCAGGGCTCTATCTTTTCACCATACCACATTGATTTCTATGCTAAGCAAATAATCAGAGAAGCTGGAATTTATGAAGAAGAATATGCCATCTTGATTGGAGGAAGACTCATTAACAACTTGTGTTATGCAGGTGACACAACTCTGCTTGCTGAAAGTGAAGAGTATTTGAAACACTTACTGGAGATCAAAGAAGAGAGCCTTCAGCATGGATTGCAACTCAATATCAGCAAAACAAAAATCCAAAGAACTGGGTCAGTATGCAGCTTCATGATAAATGAAAATAAAACTGAGCAAGATTTTGCTCTACTTGGTTCTATAATCAACACCCATGAAAGCAACAGTCAAGAAATCAAAAGATACATTGCACTGGGAAAAGCTGTTGCAAAAGACCTCTTTAAAGTCCTGAAAAGTAAAGATGTCACACTGAAGACTAAAGTGCACCTCACTCATTCCATGCTATTTTCTGTTGCATCATGTGGTTGTGAAAGTTGGACATTGAATGAGGGAGACAGGAAAAGAATTGAATTTTTTGAATTATGGTACTGGAGGTGAATATTGAACGTACCATGGACTGCCAAAAGAACCAACAGGTCTGTCCTAGAGGAATTACAACCAGAGTGCTCCTTGGAAGCAAGGATGGCTAGACTGTGTCTTATGTATTTTGGACATGTTGTCAGGAGGGACCAATCCCTGCAGAAAGACATCATGTTTGGGAGAGTGGCAGGTCAATGAAAAAAAAGAAGACCCTCAACTAGATGGATTGACACTGTGTCTACAACAATGAGTTTAAACATAAAAAAGATCATGTACCTGGCACAGAATCAGGGAGTGTTTTGTTCTGTTGTACATAGGGTCTCTATGAGTTGGCCCCAACTTGATAGTGTCTAACAACTACAACCAGTGCACTCAATTTATTATCATTATTATTATCACTATTTGATTTTTCCTGGTTATCAGGATTGGTCTGGTTTGGTCATTCTGGAATCAAAAAAATCTTTACCAAAAATTTCACCCCTATATAACATGATTCTCCATTTTCCAAGCTTCTGATATAAGTTCCTTGCCAATGCCCTAGCACTAAGCCAATGGCTTATATTTTATAATTTTAATAAGGAGACATTTCACTTCTGGGTACAGATTTCTGTACTTATTAAAATAATTCCAGCCTCTGATAGACAAACTCCTTATTTTGGTAGCTTAACACAATAAAAAAGTTTTCTTTTTCCTCATATAACACATTAGTATAGATATTCCTGTTGGCGGCTTCCATTGAGGTGGTAACTCAGGGTCCTAGGGTCCTTTCTTCAAATGTATCTGTCATACTGGACTTGTATCCTGGAAGATCAAATCCATTCCAGCCATCTGGTAGGGTCATGTGGTGGTGAATTATGTGGAAAACACCTGAAAGTGGTAAACACTATTTCTAGCCACATTCCTATGCTTATGTCTCAGTTTGATGGTAAAATTTAATGGTAAGGAAAATGGTGAAATTCATTCTACATGTGTTACTAAGAAAGGGGAATGAATTTGGTGAAGGGATAGCCAATTTTTTCTCAGACAAATACTTTTTCTATTGCTTATATTGGATCCTAGCTTGCTTATTTAGCTTTTCAGTGGGGATTCTTCAATTAACCTTCCTTCCAACTACCATTCACCATCAGCTACCCTTTACCATTGTAAAGGGTAATCATCTCAGAGCTCAGAGCTCAGAGCTCTGAGAATCAGAGAATCATCTGTGAAGAAAATAGTGGAGTGAGGGATTATTACTAAGAACACCTCCCTGTGTTGTGTGAGGTTGAACAGACATCTAATGAAGCCATAGCTAATTATGGTGAATTGCATATATTTACGAAGTAGAGAGATAGAGGGAAAATTTGTATAAGAAACTCAAAATATGTGGCTTTGGATAAAAGCCCATATTTGGGTGGATAAATCAGTGACTTTTAAAAATGACCTGTAGTGAGGCTAATGAGCATCCTAGGAAGGTGTGCCTAGGCGTGGACAATTTATACATTTTTGGCAGCCAGTTTTGTTCTTGGCAAATGACCAAATAACCATTTAAGCTTAGATCTTCATAAGTATGCATAGTTCATAATGCTAGCAATTCATATCCTTCTTACAACTTCTTGTGGGTTGCTTTTAGAACTGGCTAAGACTCAACTTTCTGATATTTGGCTCCACCTTGCAACTAAGTTACAAAATTACAAAAGGGGAAAACAAATTCAGCAGCATTTTACCAGACAAAAGGTGAAAAAATTCTAGGTAGTTTTTAGTATAACATCTGGAAAATCATGTCAAATTTTACTATGTTTTATGGCACCAAAATCATGACAATAAAAAAGGAAGCACAGATACTGGAAATTTATCTTCTTTTTAATTTGTAAAATGCTAAAGCCTTCTGTTCCTCAGGTTGGATAATATCATTACATAGAGTGCGTACTAAATTTTGGGGTTTTTCATTTATTTATTTATTTATTTATTTATTCATTCATTCATTGGTACTGAGGATTGGACCAAGGGCCTGGCACATATTAAGTTAGTGCTCTACCACTGAGCTATGTGCCCAGCCCTTTTATTTTTTGTTTCTCTATTTTGAGAAAGGATTTTGCTAAATTGCCCAGGCTGATTTTGAACTTTGAACTCCTACCTCAGCTGGGATTACAGGTCTGTGCCACCAGACCAGGCTGCATGCTAAATTAAAAAAAAAAAAAAGGATTACATATATTTGTGATTGCATATAGTTCCCCTCAACACCTGTTTTTATGAGATTTGGGGAAACCTCTATATATCTACAAACAGAGTTTCAAACCCATGAAAAATTGAGTTCAAGTTCAGGTATGAGTTTAATATATTAAAATTTAGAGTTTGAGTTCAGTTCAGGTTTGAAATTTTAATCCTATGTTTAGATAGATAAATAAATTTTTTCAATTATTTTGTTTCAAGCTTTAAATAGTTAATGGTACAAACAAACAAACAAATGATAAAAAAGAAAAACATTAAAAGCTGTACCCAAACTATTTTTCACTGGGTTCGAGTTCAGAAAAAATTTTTAAATGCTTGAAAAAGAATGGGTTCAGGGTTCGAGTTTGGGTTCTGTGTGATGCCCTGCTATCTACACACAGGACTTCATTTCGTACCTACATACGAAACCAAACCAAATCTGGATATTGAGACCACACCTGAAACTGAATTCAACTTTTTTGCAAGTTTGAATCCCTGTCTACATGTCTTGTTAATTTGAATGTTACTTGTAGGAGAAATAAAACATGATTTTATATTGTGAACTGCTCTATGATCATCATCCACGTTGACTGGGAAAATTGTGAGAACAAGAAAGTGTCTTGGAAATTGTGGTAAGTTGAAGAAATAGCTTTTGCTGTTTGGAAAGTTCATAGTTGAAAGGAGAAGTGAGAGATAAAAGACATAAAATACTGGAAAACCATTGTATTATCAGTTAACGATTTACTTAAGCAGAGTTATAAAAAGTGCTGCAGGAACTGAGTGACGGAGTGCAAACTGGGTGCAATGGTCAGCATGTTTGTGCCCCTCCAAAATTCACAGAGTGAAATGCACACCCCACGGTGATGGTGTCAGGACACAGGGTTTGGGAAGGGATTAGTTCTTGACTGAGATTAGTGCCCTTTTAAGAGTTTGGACAGAGATTCCCCTACATCTCAGGCATCAAAAAGGTGCTTTCTATGAGGAACGGGTCCTCACCAGACACTAAATCTGCAGGCACCCTGATCTTGGACATCCTAGCCTCCAGAACGGCAAAAAAATAAATCTGTATTGTTTATAAACTACCCAGCTCATGATATTTTGTTATAGCATCCCACAGGGACCAAGAGGGAGAGGTAAGATTTAAGAGTTTACAAGGAAGGAGAATTTTCCAAATCTGTATATATTATGCAAGCCTAATTAACAGAAAAAATAAAGAAGATTTATGGAGCGGAATGGAGACATTGTTATAGGTAGAAAGAGTCCTTAAGGGTGAGTGAGCCTGGAGCGAAAGCTCTACATAGGTTCTCTGGTGGATGTGGGACAGCTCTGGCTGAGGGGTAGGAAGAGTGGGGGTAGAGCATGGGAGAAGCCCTCACAAAGTGAATGGTGAGGAAATACAGAGTTCCACAGACTGTGTTAGGGGAGCAATAAAACTGAAATCATGCCTGGGGTAGAAAAAAAGAAAAACTGAAAGCTATTACACACACTAGTAGCTTACATAGAGAATTAGACCAAATGGCCCTCTGAACAGCATTAAGAGGATTATAATATTGTGTTATGCTCATAAGCAAAGCAGTGTTTAAATTTAGTGAATGATTTCCCAAAAAACAGACTCCGTTGGTGTGTTGTCATGGTTTTGATGTCAGCCACAATTAATCTCAACAACTTGGAGGGCTGAGGCACGAGGGTTGCAAATTTGAGAGCAAAGCCAGCTGAGGGTACAGCCCTTGCAAAATATGTGCCAGGCCTTGGGTTCAACCCCTAAGTACTGAAAAAAAATTCCCCTATAAAGCTACTAACAGTTTTATTAATAATAATCTGATATGTTGTTGGACATGTAAAAAGTCTTAAAAAGTGGTTGGTTTTAGGTGCCACTGAGTCAGGTCCAGCTCATAGTGACCCCATATACAACAGAATGAAACTCTGTGTGATACTATGTCATGCCCAGTACTATTTTCAGTGCTTCTCGGCTACTTATAGGGTTTTCAATGACTGATTATTTCAGGAGTGGGCTGCTAGGTCCTTCTCCCAAGCCTATATCACCCAGTATTCCCAGGCAGTTTCCTATCCAAGGACTAATCAGGCCCAACCCTGCTTAGATTCTGAGATCAAATGGGATTGACTGCTAGGGTGATATGGCTGTAGACCAATAAGTGGTAGCACATTCTTTTTATTAAAACCTTGGTAATTTTGTTTCCAGGGACATAGCAACTGAATTGGCTTAATATAAGAGTTGGTTCTTGGGCAATGGTGCCGTCTAGAACTCTCTATCATGTATATAATTTGAATAATGAAACATACACATACAAATAACTTAATTCTTAGAGGCCTTAAACCCCTTATGGAAAATAAAAATCAAGTATAAATAAATAAATAAATAAGTAAATAGCCTAAGTATTCCTCTAGATGTTGGAACCAGAGATTATGTTAGATGGAGAGCCTAATTAGTCACTGGACCCTGAACATTTGATCAGTTACTGGCAAGGAAGGAAGCAGGGAAAGAAAGAGAGATATGGATAAGGACAGAAAGAATACAGCTTCCAAGAATGATGTATGAAATCTGGAATTATGGTCCACTAGGCTGTAGTTGTTGTTGTTGTTAGGTGCCATTGAGTCACTATCCAACTCATAGCGACCCTCAAAGGGTTTTCAATGGCTATTTCAGGATTTCCTTGGGAGTGGATTGCCAGGCCCTTCTCCCATTTTTGCAGTGCTGGGAATTGAACTCGGGACCTCAGAGACTGCAGTGTAGCACTCTACTAACTGAGCTAAATCCCAGCCCAGTATGCTGTAGAGCAGCATGTAATTTCTTCCTCTACTTCTTACAAGAACAATAGTTTCATTGTGCCTCACTTCTCTCCCTATAACAGAATTAGCACCATACTGGATTATTTTAACCAAGTTATGATAACTAAAACAGCTCACTTTTTAAATAATGTGCTATGGTGTTCAATGCCAGCAGCTGTACCTCCCTGGTATCTGATCCTGTCTAATCTCAGAAGATAAGCAGGGCCGGACCTGGTTAGTCTTTGGATGGGAGATCACCTGGGAACCCCAGGTCCTATAGGCTTGGGGGAAGGACCTGGCAGTCCATTCCCAAAAATCAATCCGCCATTGAAAACCCTATGAACAGCAGAGAAGCACTGAGATAGAGCCAGGAATAGCACATTGTCAAGGAGTGTTTCATCTGTTGTATATAGGGTCTCTATGAGTCAGACCTGACTTCAAGGCACTTAACAACAACAACAACAACAACAACAACAACAACTGCAGCAGCAGCAGCAGCAGCATGTTGTTCAAATACCTTTAGAACCATTATCTCATTTGGCTGCAATGTCCAACAGATAAAGTATGTAGGATTGGTATACTTATAACTATGAAATTGTCCTTCATGGATAAGGCAAATAGGAAACAGCAGTGTTGAGAAACTGTTGAGAAACAGCAGTATCAAAATGTTTTGAATATTTAACATATCTAATTTACAACTTGTGAAAGACAGTACTGATGTTGAGTTTTGTCTTTCTAAAAATACTTCGTAGCACATTTCTCTTGTACTGTCATCTTATTTAGTTAATAAAAGTAAATATAATTAATACCTGAAGCCATTCAACATCTGAGCTAGAATTTACATCAAATTCTTTAAGTTTCATAGAAAAATTTTAATCGACATATAAAATGTTATGGTTTGAATATAAAATGTCCTCCAAAGCTCTGTTTGAAAGCTAGGTCTCCAGGTGGTAGTGCTGTTTTGGGAGGCTGTGGAACCTTTAGGAGGTGGGACATTATGGACAGAAGTAGGTCACTGGGGGCAAGCCTTTTACCTGGGCTTTGGTTCTGTCCTCTGTCTCTCTGCTTCTGTCCATCAAGATATGAATAATTGTCCTCTGCCATAAGTTTGGTCCATCTGCTCCACAATGCCTTCCCTGCCTCTGTGGATTGAACCTCTAAGATCATGAGCTAAAATAAATCTTTCCCTTTTTATGTTGTTGGTTTTTTTCAGGTATTTTGTCACAGTGATGCAGAAGCTAACGAATATGCAATAACTATAGAGATTTATAGCCTGCAGCTGTAGCCCTGTGGCATCCGATCCTGTCAGATCTCGGAAGCTAAGCAGGGTTAGGCCTGGTTAGTACCTGGATGGGAGACTGCCTGGGAACACCAGAAGCTGTAGGCTTGGGAGAAGGACCTGGCAACCCCCTCCCAAAAATCAATCTGCCATTGAAAACCCTATGAACGGCAGAGAAGCACTGATAATAGTGTTTCCCCTGTTGTACAGAGGGTCGCCATGAGTCGGATACCGACTTGACGGCACCTAACAACAACAACAACAATAGAGATTTATAGGGAACAGTGTGATAATCAGAAACATACACAATACATAATGATCAAATCAAGGTACTTAGCATTTCTACCTCCTTAAACACTTATCATTTCTTTATGTTGGAATCCTTAAGCATCTCTTTCCTCATTCTCAAGAATATATATAATAAATTATAAAGTATATTCACCCTACTTTGCTGTAGAACACTAGAACTTATTTCTTCTAACTCTATGTTGGCACCTGTTATCCAGCCTCTTTTTTATTCCTCTCCTCTCCCCTTCAGAATCCCTAGTGATCACTACTCTACTCTGAATTCTACAAAGTCAACCCTTTTAGCTTTCATATGAGTGAGAATATGTGGTATTTATGGCCAGTTTTACTCTTAAGTTTGTCTAAAATGTGATATTCCATGTAATTTGATTCTGGGACAGATATCTATCTACAAGTGAAGGTAGAAACTAAGAGAAAAGTAGTTAAAATAGGACTTTAATTTAAAGTGGGAGAGGAAGAAGAGATATGCTACTTACATCCTAGTTGGTTCATCTAAATTAATTTCTCCACTTATCCTTTGCAGAGTACTATGACATAAGCTACCTTAAAGTGATGAGGTGCATAAGAACTATACAATAAGAAAATGCAAAAATTTGTTATGACTTAAAGAAATTTGCTTAATCTTTTGGAACTCATTTTTCTAACGTGCACAATGGTGATATTTATAATACTTTTAAGAATAGAAAATTACAATATTTATTTTGGAGGGCTGTGGTGAAGACTGGGTTGGCGTTTAGCACAGTTGGTAGAGTGCCACTCTGTGCTGAGGCCATGGGTTCAGTCCCCTGTCCCACAAAAATGGGAGGAGCCCATGACAATTCACTCACAAAGCAATGGCAAAACAAGCAGCCATTGAAAACCCTATGAATAGCAGAGAAACACTGACATAGTGACGGGTATGGCAGAGGGTCAGGGAATGTTTCTCTGTTGTACATAAGATTGCTATGAGTTGGACCTGACTGAATAGCACCTAACAACAACATGGTGAAAACTAATAAAGATTGCATGCAAATATCTGGAATACTAATAAAAATAAGGACTGAGTAAATGTTCCTTATCCTCCTCCCCATTTTACTCTTCCTTTTCTTCATTTGCCACTAGCAATTCATCACCATCATTAGTCCTTAATTAAAGCTACAATCAGATGTAATAAGATCAACTATTTTCTTCCTAATAATCTAAGTATTTATACACTCCACTGGATTTGTCATTTCTTACCAATCAACCCTTCTCCCA
The DNA here is from genome assembly GCA_007922755.1 of Pedetes capensis. Lineage (NCBI taxonomy): Eukaryota > Metazoa > Chordata > Mammalia > Rodentia > Pedetidae > Pedetes > Pedetes capensis. The sequence goes on along the minus strand of VMDO01021520.1, from coordinate 10,539 downwards.
TCTCTCATGACTGATTTATTTGAAAAGAACAAAGCAGTAATAAAATATTCAGTAGTCATTTCTTGAGCTTTTTATCAAAAGAAATCAAGACTTCTATAAGCTATTTAGATTTTCTGTGCAATGTTTAGAAATCTCATTTTTAACATTCTCACTACTAATGGACATGTTCATAATCATTTCAATTCAATGCTGATTAAAGACAAGATGTCAATTAACTATACAGCTTCCTTGTGACTTTAACTGACAAGACAACAATGTTTAGGCTTAATTTTTTCATATTCATATTAAGAACTAAAACTACCAATGCCTTTTTATCTGATGCTATACACATAAGTTTATTTTGAAATCACTTGACTTTGTTGTGCTATCTTTCACCATTGACCTGCTTGTTTGGTTTTATAATAAAGGCTAAAGGAATACTTTTTGAAATTTTAAATTGGAGATTCTGAATTCAAATGCATAATGCTAGAATGCAAGTAATTTACAAATATTATATGAAGACAGTTCTAAGTACTATGTACACAGCATAGTGACTGATTATAGCAATTGTAAATTTAGGGGTCATTTGGTAAAAGCTGGAAAGAGAAATCCATTTAGTGGCTGCAGGTCACTAATTGATACTTTTGTAGGAAACTTATTGCCAGAGAGGAGTTTATGTCACAGGAAATATCCCATTGCAAATACTATTCTCTGTCCATTAATTAAGCACTTGGGAAGCTTTGTTAACTAGGACAGGTGTCAAGACCATAATTCCAATCCCTAGCTCAGCACTTACTTGAAAGTGTTAATTTAGCTTCCTCACATGTTCATAAACTAGGTGATTCAATCTGTATTACATTTTATTCCTCTGATAGGGAACCAGAGGTCAAAGCTGTTTAGATTAAGTGTTTTTAAGTGCCCATGTGATATTGTCATTTAAAGAACATCTCTGACAGCATTAGATACTGTTGAGGTTTAAAGAATAGCAAATAACATCACCAGTGAACTCTTAGTGGTCACACACTGTGGCCTTTTCTGGCCTTTCTTATATTTACCTCTCCTACAGTACTTGGACAAGTTGACCAATGCTGTCTTTTCTTTGGATGTGCTTCACATTTCATTATTACTCTCCTGGTTTCATTCCTCCCTCCTGACTGATTCTTCTCCATCCTTCTCAGCTTCTTACACCCATCCCGACACTTATGTCCTACATATTTGCTGTTAAGGATATTTGGTCACCCTTCTCTTCACTTCTACCTGTACTGTATTCTAGGGAGCTTCTTTGTCCATCTAATGGGATGACTCCTGGTAGAGACGGCCACTCAGAGCTCAGTAAGTGTTCCTGATGCCCGCTGAGCTACATGGATGCTCGGCTGGCATTTTAGGGTCAACACATCCTGAACAGATCCTGCATTCCCATCTCTCCTACCTGCTCCTTCCCTGGACTCCTGGTATTGTTATATTCCCTCTCACCCAGGTTCAAAAGTATGGCTGCTGTTGCCACTCCTGTTCTTCAAGGTCATCACCCTTTACTCCTAAAGCTATTGAATCTGTAGAGGATTGCTGAGGTTCAATGAAACATGAAATTTGACTTTCTATAGAGTTGTAATATCTCTTTTGAACTCACAACATACTGATTGTGGTGATGGTGGGGGGTTACAGAGTTTGTTGGGAATACTTAAAATCGATAATTAAAGATTTTTAATCTCTTTCAGATTAAAGCAGCTTCGCCATGTTCACAAGAGTCTCTTGCAAAGGTGATCAGCTTTTCTAGATTTACTTGTAATTCCCTTCAACTTTTCATATAAAAAATAGTCTTGGTGTAACATGGCCGCTTTTTAAGAATACTGTCAAAATTCTTTTGCCATGGTTAAGGGCACAAAAATTCCTTCTCACTTCTCTTTTTACTCCCACTATTACAAATCTAATTATTTCTAGAGGCTGGAGTTTAGCTCAGTTGGTAGAGTGCTGCTCTGTGCTCTCTGAGGCCCTGGGTTTGATCCCCAGAACCTCAAAAACATCCATTTGGCAATCCACTCCCAAAACAATCAGCCATTGAAAACTCTATAACTAGCACAGAAGCACTGACATAGTGCCAGGCATGGCACAGGGTCAGGGAGTCTTTCGTTCTGCTGCACATAGGATTGCACATAGGAGTTGGATACAACTCAATGGTAGGTTAATAACATAATCAATGAGGTTAATAACATATTCCTGCATAAATGATGTGTCCAAGATGGCATTTGGAATCCTCTGAAATTTCTGACTGGTTAGTATGAATTCATAGTCTTCCCCCAAATTCACTGTCACATTCTTAAGAAAGTAATAGTCATATGTGGTCACTTGTTCAGTTGAATTTGGAATCTTGAACATTGTCCACAGAATAAATCCAGGCTGCTTTATATCACAGCCAAACCTTCAACAGCCAGGCCCCAGATTGTCACGCTCTGGGAAATCCACTTGTGCTAGACTTTCAGCAAGAGTGTGTGTTATTTCACAGATGTGTACTGGATACTCCTTGATCTCCATTTTTGTGCTATTGCCAGGAAAGACTGAATTCCCCCACTGATGGACAGCAACTCTGGATATACTCAACTCTCACATCACTTTCTCCTTAGACTATGCCCAGATACCCTCTCAGAAGTGAATTTCTCCCTCTCCTATTCTGCCCATGTTACTTTATCTACATTTGTACTGTGTCATTTTTCTTATATATTTCATTATGATTCATAGTGTATATATCCTCTATTGTAAGGTTTGATATTTGAGTTCCAGGAGGACAAGAATCAGAGGATATTTACATCACAATATCTGTGTGATATTTTATCACACAGAGGACCAAGTAATGTTAGATCCTCCAAGGCTATGAGCTACATTAAACCTTATAAATGTTGGAGATATAAGAAATCAAATAGCTGCATTCTGTTATCCCTAGCACATTGAATCTCTACCCTGGAGACTACATTGCTGGCACATTTTTCATTCCTTAAAGTTATACTTTCCATTCCCAGTAAACTCTTAGATAAACAGAAAAACATTCATTTTTTCCTGATGAAATAAATAAAATGTCTTTTTCAGTAAGCTTAATAATGTCATTTCAGATTTCCAAAGAAGAAACTTTGGAAACTTTGCCAAAATCTATCATGCTTTCTCTTTCCTCACTAAGCTTAAAAATTGGGCTCTTGCTAAAGAAGCTAAAAGCAAATCTTTTTTTTTTTCTAGCTAGATTGTAGGAAAAAACCAAAATTCAGATAGCCAGCCAAAACATACTAGCTGAGAGCAGTTGAAGAGGTCCCAGACAGAGAGGTTACTTCCTTTTAGAGTTCAAGTGGTGGAGTGGTTATTGCCTGAATTCACATGAATCCTAAACTGGCATTTTGTTAGCGAACAAGAATCGACTGCAGAAAATAATATCCTTCATTTCCCTAAATACTAAAGACCTCTGGGACTCAGTCTCAAGTCCTACATTCATCTCTCCATGGACATGCCCCACCTCCTATCTTTTCTAGGACATAATAATGATGTTATGTATTATTCATTATGCCTTAAGGACACTCAGACTAGGAACACAGGCTGTCCCTGGCTGTCGCCATTTCAGGATTGTCCACCCTAAAGTCTCCATTCACCTGAGTTGCAGTTGGACCAGGTAAGGTAGGAAAAAATAGCTATTATAAAGCTGAAAACGATTATGCTCTTTGAGGAGACACGTGAAGAACCCACGTATTTTATCAACTTATTTCTCAAAGCCTCTCTTTAGATGTTCAGTGACTTTCTTAAAAGAGTGATTTGCTCTCATCGGAAAAAAATAAAGTTTCCAACCCTTCTGGCTGCAAAGATAGGCCCTTTTACTGTAAATCAATGTGCTGCTGTCTTGTTTGCTGTGCTGCAAGAAAGATGGACACAGCACAGAACCAATGGTGCTGTCTCCTCAGCTCATTTGTCTTGTGGATCTGTTCACAGTGTAGCCCAGCCTTAACCATTTCACCTCCCCTGTGCTGCAGTTGTTACAAGCGTTCTGAATATAGCTGATTAAGGAGACAGATCAGGTTATTGTTCATATTTCTCTGAGCAGCAAGTCCCAAAGATAGGATTACACTCCTGAGTTTATGGCGTTCTCCCTTTATTTGGCCATGCTGTGCCCCTTTCTCATTAATATTTTATGTACTTTTTCATGTATTTCCTTTTAGGCCCATTCCTCCTACTCATCCTCTTCCCACCCCTAAACATAATGGACAATCATTGTAACATGTTGCTACATAGCTTTCTGTTGTTGTGTTCTTGTAAAACGTGAATTGCTATTTGTGTGCATGAAATTTATTTGGACCATGGTGTAGTAAAGATTTTATTTTGTTTCTTGTTTTCTCACTCAGCCTTAAGCTTTTAAGATCTTTTCATGTTGCTGTATGTACCTTCATTGTTCACTTTTAGAGCTGTTTTTTATTCTACCAGTACCACCTAATCTGAACGGAAGGATACTCTTTTATGAAGTGCCACCCAGCCAGATCTGACTCATAGCGGCCCTATGTACAACAGAATGAAACACTACCTAACACTGTGCCATGCACACAGTCTTTGTATGTTTGAGTCCATTGTTGCAGCCAGTGTTTCTTCTCATTTTGAGTCATGCCACATCAGCAAAAGGAGGTCCCAGGGGATTTACTCCATTTCTGTCATTAATGTTGGCTCTACTTCAAGGAGGTAAATCTTTCTTCATAGTTTCATGAATGCTTTCCAAACTGGGGGGCTTACTTTATGGCACTGTATTTGACAGTGCTTCTCTGCTATTCATATGGTTTTCAATGGCTAATTGTTTCACAAGTGGGTTGCCGGGTTCTTCTCCCTAGTCTGTCTTAGTCTGGAAGCTCAGCTGAAACCTGTCTACCATGAATGGCCCTGCTGGTATCTGTAATACCAGTGGCATAAGCTTTCAGCATCACAGCAACACATAAGCCCCCACAGAACAACATGCTGACAGACACATGGGAGAGGATACTTTAGTTGACTCCAACTCCCTGTCAAAACAAGATGTGCTGTGATAAACATGCTATAAGAACTTATTATGCATAAGAATATATTTAGGATAAGTTCTTTAGTAACAGAATAGCTGGAGTATAAAACATGCATGTATGTAATTAATCAGCACACTTTCTGATTTTGTGCATTTTTTGGCATAGACATCATTTTTGCTACTATGCACTGAACATTTTTAAACATATTTTCTAATTTGCTATTTCAGTTATATATAAATGCTATTGGTTTTTCTTAGTTGATTTTGTGGTAACTTGGCTGAGCATTTTTTATTTCTAATAGTTTCTTGATTTTATATGTACATACTTTTTCATGTATAAATAACAGTTTCACCAGTTTATGCCTCTTCTTATGTCTCATTTATTTTCTTTTCCTTTTATTATGAGGCAGAATCCCTAATACTACGTAAATAGTACAGTTAATACAGATATTCTTGTGTTTTCCAAGCCTAATATTTCTGTGTTAAAAATAATATTTGTAGTAGGTTTTTATTATATAACCTTACTAAAATAGAGATGTTTTATTTCATTCCAAATTTTCTGTGTTTTCTAAAAATTATAAATTGGCATTGGATTTTATCATACGCATTTGCTGCATCTGTTATGATAAATACGTATTTTTCCTTTTGCTTGTTATTATATCAAGTTAAGTTGATAAAATACTTCTGTTGAACTATCCTTGCATATTTTTGGAGCATTTTAAAATTGAACCAATGGACCTGGGCACAGTGGCACACTCCTATAATCCCAGCAGCTCCAGAGGCGGAGGCAGGAGTATCGCAAGTTCCAGACCAGAGGCAGTCTGCATAATTTATTGAAACCCTGTCTCAAAAAAAGTAAAAAACAAAAAATGGGCTGGGGGTGCAGCTCAATGGTACAGCACTTGCAAAGCATGCAAGCACAAGGCCCTGGGTTCAACCCCCCATAACAAAAAAACAAACAAAACAAAACAGCAACAGCAACAAAAACAAAAAGCAACCAAAAATACCTGAACCATTATGTGGGAAATTTTTTGAAGACAGATTTTTATTATACCCTTCATTTAAATAACTTGTTTATACACCAAGTTCTAATTTTGAAATTATTTGACACAAAAACCGTACTCTATTGCTTTTGAAAGTTAATATTAGCAATGAAATGGATAACGTCAATATGACTCTTGTTCTTTTCAGATAATCTATTCTCTTTCTGTGTGGAGCTTAGATTTTTCTCTTTGATATTTGGGGAGTTTTGTTTGTTTGTTTTGAGACAAGTTTTCACTATGTACCACAAGCTGGCCTCTAACTCACTATCCTGATCTGCCTCAGCCTGCTGAGATTACAGGTGTGTGCCATCATGGCTGAGTCTCTTTGATATTCTTAAATATCTTTCATTTTATCTGAATATGGGCTTTCCTTTTGCCACTACATGAGCATTTCCAATCTGAGCTCTTCATATTTCTTCTCAAATCTGGGAATTTCTTAAAATCTTTAATTCTACTTACTCTTTTACACTCCTTGGGGATACCTATGTACTGAATTTGGTAATTGTATTTTTATCTTCTATGTCTTTTTTCATTTTTTTGTCTTTTTCTCCTTTCCTGATGTCATCAGGGAGAGTTTCTCAATCTGCTATTCCAGCTACTGGTAATTTGTTCTATCCCTGGATTTTTCTTACACTTCTTTGTGCCCATGGTACTTTGTAAGTTTCTTTTTCTATTTCTACACTTACCTCTTGGGGTGGAGGTATAGCTCAGTTGGTGGAATGCTTCCTTGAATTCTCTGAGGCCCTGGATTTGATCCCCAGCACCACAAAAATGGACGAAGGACATGGCAAACCAGTCCTAAAGCAATTCTGAAATAATCAGCCACTGAAAAACCATATAAACAGCAGAGAAGCACTGACATAGTGGCAGGCATGGCACAGTATCAGGGAGTGTTTCATTCTGATTCATATAGGGTTGCTTTGAGTCAGACCCTACTCGATGATACCTAAACAACAACAACAACAACAGCCCCATTACCCCTAGTTTCTTTTAAAAATAACTTTTTTCCAGTTTTATTTATGTATACATGTGTATCTATCTATGTGTATATGTGTATATGTGTGTGTGCATATTCAAATGCAATCTTTTAAGTATATTTACCATTCTGAAATATATTTTTCCTTATATGTTTGAGCTCTGGGAATTTGACATTTGAACTAAGAGCAGAATAAAAGAAAAAGCCAGTATGTGAAGATCTTGAGGGAAAATGTTCCAGGCTGAATGAAGAAGATGTGCAAAGTTGTTGAGGGAGGGAGGAATATGTCCTTATTTAAGGGTAAATATCAAAAATCCTGTCAGTGGGCAGGAGATTCATGGGTGACCTTATGAGCTACAGAGGTATAAGTATGAGTAGATGTAAACATGTGGACATGAAGCCTCCATTTTGTTCCAAGTGTAAATGGAAGCAATTGAATGGTTTTAAGAGGTCCTGTGGCCATAATTATGTCTGAAGTAGAGTGATTACAGTGAAGACAGAAAAAAGTGCAGGAGTTTAAAATACAATTGATGAATATAGTTTCTAGCGTAAAACATTCATTTGCATCATCTTTCATGATTGCTTTTTGTTTCAACTTCATTTCGTTCTGGAAAATTGGATCAATGTCTTCAGCATTTCAGAATGCTGACATATAATCTAGATGTTCTTCCATTATTGCCTGCCTGTCAATCTGTATCTTTCTAAAATCTTTATATATCATGTCAACTTGATGGTAAATTATTTACATTGAATTCTCAATTTTTCCCAATTTATTGCTTGCATTCAGGCATAGAACATAAATGTTTTATGCAAGTAAAGGGCTTAATTTATTCATGTTTAGGTATCTCTTCTTTCTTAATTGTATAATTCCTTATAGTTCTCATAGTCATTTGGTTCTCATCATTGGTTTCCATCGAATACCACCTTTCTTCAGCCCACCTTGACTTAAAAAAAAATAGACAGAGCCTCTTTACACAGCCTGAGGCTTAAGATAAACTTTATATCATAAGAGAATTATGATGCCAAAGTGGATAATTAAATGGGCATCAGACATCATTGCTCTTAAAGTCAGTAACCGCAGTCTATACAGAGAATCCCCTAAGGGTAGCTTCTCAGGATCTGTGGACTAGTCAATGATGAGGGTCATTTTCTATAATGAATAAAATTAAAAGTCCATTCTAGTGTCTTTTCTAAAACAAGATCATGTTTCATAGTGGTGGTGTGCTGCTTCCACCATTACTAGTAACTTCTCAATGTAGGCATTTTGCTAAAATAATTTAAAGTTCTGTGGGCACCATGGTACATAAGGATTTTATAGAAATGAAGCCATACTATAGATGTTCTTTTGTCTACTACTTCTAAAAATAAAATATTGTATTGTGAACTTTTAAAAAATTGTGATGAATATATTCTTAAAACATGATGTTAAATAATAACAATAATAGCTATCATCTTTTTTTCTTAAGTGCTTTACATTTGTTTTTTAAATTTTCAGAATTTATGAGATTGATATTACTATATCCAAATCTACTTAATTAAGATAGCCAGGTTTATAACTTCTAATAATAATAGCTAGCATTTACAAAGTGATTATTGTGAGCCCATTGCTGTGATGACTACTTATAAAATAAATAAAATAAATTATCTTATTTATCATTTCTTTGATATTTCTATGAACTTATCCCATTTACTAAATGAAAAAACCTTTTATAGAAATAAAATAACTTGGCCAAGGTAACAAGTAGTGGAGCCATAACTCAAACTCAGACAAAAACATAAGTCTTTAAAAAATATTATAATAAATGTTACTGGACTCACTCCATTATTTCAGTGCCCAAGCTCCAGGAGATCTGAGTCTAACCATAAGCAAAAGAGTAATTTGCCATCTGGCACTTGGAGCTTTGTGGAATGTGAAAAACAATGTCAACTTTACAAATACAAAGAAGTGATTCCATGGTTATTCTGAATTTTCTTGCCTTCCAACAGACCTTCTCCTCTCTTTTCTGTTCTGTGCCTGGAGGCTATCTGCCTGGTCTTCCCTTGAGGATGGCCAATGGAAAGATCCAACAGAAGGGAGAAGAGAGAGAAAAGAGTCAACACATTTCTTCATCTTCTATATTTCCATTCTTTGGTGCCTTGTCTGTGGTAATAGCTGTGTCCTTCCACACACTGAGCTCCTCCACTGGGGGCTCTTCCCCCAACTTACATTTCTTTCTTTATCTCTGGAAATGCCTTTCCTTTCCCGGTAATTTTCAGCTTTGCATGTGGTAATGGCTTCCCATTCTTGCTAGTTTCTGCAAACCTCATCATCACTTTTGCTCTTTAAATCCTGTCACCCTTTCTGTATGTAGTCCCTTTATTAGAGTCTGTTTATTGGAAAGTTCAAAGATTGGGTTCTGCTTCCTATCAGTGCACCGATTGATTTAAGGGGGAATATAAAGGGTAGGGGAAACCACACTGATAAACAGATTACATTTTCTAGTATGAGAAATGATTAAGACAGGATATTTTGACAGTGGTGCTTGGATGTTTTGATAGCAGCCCAAACAAAATTTCTGGTTGTTGAGAAAGAACAAGAAAGAAACATTTAGCCAGAAATTCCAAGGATCCACCTATCTGGGAACTGTCAGTCAAAGTCAGTCACTAAAACAACCTGAGACCAAGAAAATTGAAATATCTGTAATGAAGATACTGCAAGATACTCTATAGAGACACTCTTGACCTTTAAACCAGAAGTAGTGATGGATTTAACAAGATAGCTAGGAGAGATGGACTGTGGACCCTCCTTTACCCAATAGGTGAGCAGTCATGTAACCCCCCCCCATCACCTGATGCAGTGCTACTGCATTGCTGTGGTAGATAAAAATAACATTGTCATTTTTACTTAAACTCTCAGGAAGAGGTCAATCTGAGATTTGCTGGGGCTTTCTCTGTAAGCTCAAGTTTGAAAATTAATGTGATCTTGTTTCAAAAAATTTCCTTTTCATGATTTGCTCTACTGTATAAGTGTTTACCTTCCTTACTTTTATATTTCCTCATAACTCTGTGCAATAAAATAATACTGGTTGAGTCTTTATTGTACTATGAATACTCTAACCCCTTAGATTCCTATGTGGTTTTGTCAAAATTGGTGGAAATGCCCTATTTCCACTATATCACCCCAGGCAATCTGTGTAGTAAATGTCCACTTCAAGATATTGCTCAGTGACTAAATCTGGCATGAAGTCTCTTCTGATACTTCCCTTTCGTAGCCTCCATTTCTTATCTTCTTTTCTGTTCTTGCTACTGGCCACTGTGTTAGGTAGTTAGTTAAGTATTAGTATTAGCTGGGAGACCACAGGGAGCAGGTCCCGAGAAGGAATCCCAGGTCTGGAATGTGGGTCCGGAGGCCAGAGGCCAGGAGGTCTTTCCCCAGCAGTAACCATTACCTCCCCCTCCTGGCAGCAGATACCTTGGCTTGTCTGCTTCCCATATAAAAGAATTTATATGAGACACAGAAATAATAGTATAGATGATAGAATGTTGTTAGGTGC
>VMDO01021519.1:0-35266 GCA_007922755.1 Pedetes capensis | reverse complement strand
GCATGTAACTATTTGCTCTGTAAGTGACTAATATTTTATAAGATATTAATGTAATGACAGATTTAATAGAAAAAATCCTATAAATTTATATTAGAATATTTTAAATTCTGATATCAGTTAAATTAGACTCTAAAATGATGGAAAGCACCTAAATATTTTTACTTTTAATGTTTTTGTTCCAATTATGGGAAATGTTACTGAGATAGGAAAAAGTTGAGATTTTTAAAAATTATTCAATACATCAGGGGATAAAAATGTTTCCCTGTTTTATTCATATTTTTAAAGTCCTAATTTTTCCAATGTTGAAGAAATCTTGATGTTTTTAGTTACTAACGCCTTAAAAATGACTGCTCTACCTCAGAGGAATAATTTAAAAACTCATGAGTCTGTTGCTAAATTTTATTTTTTCTTAGTTTAAATTTTTTAATTTTCAATTAATATTTTTGTATACAATAGAAAAATCAATTTTCCGGTTGTAAAGTTATTACCAAAATATTTTTGAGGTAAAAAATTATAAATCTAAACTTATAATCAGAATGATTTCTTGAATTCGGAAATTAAATAATTTGTCAAAACTGGTAATTTAGTAATTATAAAATTTAGTTATAGTTTTTTATGAATTTAGCAGGTTTTTTTCTGAGTTAATATTTTTAGAGCTACAATTACCTGTAATTAATCTAAATGATCTTAAAAATCTTTGCATCCTGGAGAGGCTATTAGTTTACTTGCTCTGTATAATAAGACTGATTTAAGAACAAGAACTAGATTAGAAAGATTTCCAGCATCCCTGCTCTTACTTGCACTTAAATCCAAAAAGTAACATTGTGATAGCTGTGGCTCTTCTTCAGTTTTGCTTATCATTAAAATTCTCATGTTCAGAAAAAGCTTTCCATAATAAATATATTTATTCCTCTCCATTCTATAGAATATTTCAATTTTTAAATAAGAACATAATGATCAGTTATTCAATGTATTTTTGTGATTTTTTATCGAATGTGGATAATTAACATATGGCATGTTTCATACAATCTATGTGTTTGAGCTTATAATGAAAGGAAGTGATAAAATTGAATAAACTATTCTAGCTTCTTGCAGCTATTCTAACCTTTACTGCATGATGATGCATCTAATTCTTAATTTGTAAATACAAGATAGAATTCCCTCTAGTACCATTTGCTTTCATAAAGCTACTGAGCAGTTTGCTGTCTTGAATAAATTTTGCATTGGAGGGGGTGGGGGGAGATTTGAACCAGCACATTCTTGTGTGGTTTGTGAAGATTCACATGGTAACCAGCGGTGTGCATTGTTGGGTTTATCTGAATAAGCACCAGCCATGTGAGTTTTAACATGATTGCTAAGGGCAATGAGGAGAGAAGAGAGAAACCCAAAAGGATTGCACTCCTCTCTGTTTTTTGGGAAGTGCATTTGCTAGGGGGAGGGGGCCGCAAGAATCAGTGGCCTGGGTGGGTTTTTTTTTTTTTTTTTTTTTTTTAAGCTGGTGTCCTGTTTCCCTCTAGGCCCTCATTTGTTCTGCTATCTGCCTCATCATCTACTTCTTCTTTTCATTGTTTACCTTCCTAATGAGGGAGGCGGGGTAGACAGGGGGTTGATTGACAGCTACAAGCCCTTACAGTCTGGCCAGGGAGCAGTTGGCTTTGGTTTCAAAAGTGTTGTAAATGTTCGATTTGGTCCTGTTTTTATCAAATGAAACTGCTGCTCATCCTAAGGAAATTATCAGACCAGCAAAAATTGGGAAATATATTATTAGGGCCTAAAACCTTCATAAAAACGCCCCCTCCATAGAAGGAGCCCTTGGCCATCGGATATTCCAACCTTTAACATGGGGTTTCAAAAAGAAATATGTAATTTTTTTTCCTTTGCAAAAGTGCTTTGATTTGAAACCACCCAGCAAACGTCTCCAAAAGAAAACTGGCTGTGATGCCATCGAGAGCTGCAGTGTAATATTGCAGAGCAAATTTATTTTTTACTTCAAAGAAAAATGCTAATTAGCCGATTCACTACTTTTAAAGTTATTGTGAAGCATATGGCGCCCAGTGTGAGATACATCCAACTGCTAAAATAGAGCGAAGAGGAAATTAGCGAAGAATGGGCTGTTTGGGGTGAGGGTGGGGGTGGGGGAGGAGGGTAGGTTCTCAGGCAGATTCTCTAGCCTTTTCAGAATGATTTTATCGCCCCATCTCTGTTCTCCGCCTCCTCGTTTACCCATTCCCCCACACCCACGCCCGGGCCAAGCTGCTCGGGCCTCCAGCTCCCCTCCCCCACCTTGCCTGAATTCAGGTGTGCACTTCCCGCTGGCCTCTGGCTCACACCTGGTCTCTAGCAGGTTTCTACCCTGACACACCAATCTCCATCTGCGGGAAATATTGAGAAAGCAGGGTTTTAGGGGTGAAACTCTCACCACGAAGGCCAGACTCCCCAGAAAACGCTAGCTAATGACTCCATTAACTGAGCTGAGAGATACAAGAAAACTGGAAAAGGCGGGAAGGGGAGGGCGGGGGCCGGTGTGCCGGTGTACGCAGAGGCCCTGCCGGTGGGTAACTAGCCTCCGGTCTCCTGCAGACTGGCAGAAGACCGAGGCCCAGAAGCGACGCGAGCAGCTCCTGCTGGATGAGTTGGTGGCTCTGGTGAACAAGCGCGATGCACTTGTCAGGGACCTGGACGCGCAGGAGAAGCAGTGAGTGGGCCATGGGTTTGGGACCCAGGCGTGGGGGCCAGGCGTAGGCACCTGCCTAAGGGAACAAAAAGTTTGTGTGAAGTTCAATCTAGAAGTCTGGGAAGACTGCTGGCCCCATGATCCCCATTCCAGCTGGGGATCCAAATACAGGGCAGGGGGAAATATTGCTCTACCCTCCGTGAAAAAAAAAATAATTTTGTTTCCTGTTTGTCTGACATCCAGGGCTGAAGAAGAAGATGAACATTTGGAGCGAACTCTGGAGCAAAACAAAGGCAAGATGGCCAAGAAAGAGGAGAAATGTGTTCTTCAATAGCCGTCAGACCAGAATCTCTCCCAACATTTTAGTGTTTTGAGTCCCCAGACCAGAAAGTCAGACTGGTTGATTTAAAACTTTTAACATTTTGTTTGGCTGGATTGTACCTCTGTACCACCACCACCACCACCACTTTTTCTCCTGTACTGATAATATACAGAACTCCAAAATAGCTGTCTTTGTTTAAGGATTTTTTTGTGTGTGAGTTCATCATTTTTTTTTTCTTTTTGAAATCATGTGAAATAGATTTGCACAGGTACCTTGTGAGTGATTAGTCTTGGAGGTGTTCAAGAAAATGTTCAAAAAAGAGTGCTTCCCTTGTTATTTTCCCTCATTTTCTGATGGGAAGAAATTTGAAACATTTTTGTTGTTGTTGTTGGTAATAGCATAATGACAGTGGGTGGGGGGCAGTGGGGGATAAGAAAAAATGTCATGAATGATTTTTTCCAGTCTTGCCATATGTAACATTGTTACCTAAATTTCATAGTTAGATCATATTCAATCTACTTATTAAACTGTGTTCTATTTACCAGTGGGGGTTTCTGCAGTTGTTTTGCATTTCACTGTAAGGATAATAGAGTTCCTCTTTGCTTTCCTTAGAGGATGGCCCTTTAAAGTAGCCTGAGACTAGCCCTGTGGTTTGAAGGTGAGCTGTGAGGATGAGACTAATTGACTTTCGGCAGTTTACAAAGACAGTTTTATCATCTTAGAATGCGCCATCTTTTTCTCTGAATAATTATTTATTACATCTTGCTTGGTTCCTACATTTTGTTAGGTCTCAACATTGGCTCAAGAATGCTGTTAATATTTATTGTGTATTGATAAAAGTATGTCTTGCAACTACAAGTAAATCTCCCCAATCAATATTTTCTTCTCTAGCATAGTACTGTTGTTTTTTTGTGTGTGAAAATGGTTATCTGTTTATTTATTACAATGCTGAATCATATATAAATTTTCAATAAAAGCAGAAATTTTCTTACCTTAAACACTGCTGCTGTTTTTCTTGCAATGGAAACTTGAGAAGTTTGTGTATCCATAAGACTTTTCATGTGGAAAATGGACTTCTAGATTAACACAGAACAGGATACTGGACTGTATTTGGAGCTGAATAAGTTTATGTATCCCAGAGGGAACCCTGCTGACACGGATGCAAATTGAAAAGTAATTAGTCATATTCTTAAGGAGGGTAAACTATCATCTCTTTTGGAAAGAGTAATTGCTGTTAAAGATTTGAAAAAATTTGTGACTACACCACAGAAAAAAATACTAATATTATGATCAATTTTCCACATTATTAGTTTTAATTGTTATGTTTTTGCAGTTGCATGAGAGAGAACTGTCTTCTGATTACTGGCAAATCTGAGGGTGCTGATGTGACAGTAAGGAGGGCTATCTCTGGGAAAGGTTGGATTGGGGGAGGAGTGTGTGCAGGTATGTGTGTATAAGATGAAGGAAAGGGAACTTTTAACAAGTTCTAGGCCGTACAGAAAAACAAAACAAACTGGCTATTCTGTGGTAGTTTCCATTAGTCCTCTACTGGGTGTCCAAACAAAGGAAGCTCCTTCAACAAGTCCCGAGAAACTTAGAGAAAACCCTAGCATTTACTCTTTAGGCTAGATAGCCTCCTTCCCATACACACGCACTTCGTTCGGAAAGTATGCTGCCCCTTCCAATTTCCAGTCTTTCAAAATGATAAAAACTTGCCACGGTAGAATTCTTTCATAACAAGGATTTTTTTTTTTTTTTGAAGTTACTGAAAAGTTATTGGAACTAAATGAAGTAGAGTGTTTGCCTTTCTTTATTCGAACGGGAGAACAGCGTGTTGCTGCTCTCTTGGGGAAAATTCAGAACCTTTTCTAACCCTGGGTAAACCGGCAGACAGAAATCGGCCTCCCCAAGCAGCACGGGGCTTGGGCGGCCGGCAGCACCCACCCGGTTTACGCAGGATTCGATGAACCCTCCCTTTTGAGAGGCCTCGCAGAAAGGCGGCTTTCCCCTGCCCCCAAGCAGCTCCCGCTCGGCCGAGTGGCAAACCTTCCCCAGCCTCAGATTTGCCGCAGCGCCGGAACGCCCCTCAGCGGCGGTGGAGCGCGGACCCCGGGGACTGGCAGGGTCAGACCCGCGGCGAGGGCGCCGCTCCCCGGCTTCGCTGTGCGGTGCCCAGGGGCCGGCGCCCGAGAGCAGGTGCGAATCCAGCACACCGAGGGAATGAGAACCCGAAAACCCACGCTGTGGGATCAGAGACTTTGGGTGTGGGGGTCGCGGAGGAGCAGGAGCGTTGTAGGCGGAGGGGCTTGGGCACAGTCCGCGAGCCGGCGGAGTAATTTCTGGCTCGGCCAGGAACCCTCCGTCCCGTATCCAAATCCCTCCCCCTGTCCCAAGGGGCCCCCGGAGTCTGCCCTGGCCTTGAGATTCCAGGATGCCGGATACGGGTCTCTGGGGCCCAGGCGCCTCGTCCCTTCCCGGCCCGTTGGCTTTAAAACGGAGTCAGCTCCCCTTCCTCCAGCGCTGTCCCCATTTCCCCTCCCCGCGCCTCAGCCGATTGATGGAACCATCGCCGCTTCTGGACCAGCGTCCCCCACCTGGACATCTGCCTAGTGACGGCCGCCTCAATCCTCTGCGCTGCATTCAAGAAACTTTCATCTCAGCCTCTCTCCCTCCACATTCTCCTCCCTCTCCCGTCTCCTCTCTTTTTCTTCTCTTAATCCCGGGGTTTTATGGGCTGAGCACTAAGAAAATTCGTCCGCAATTTGGGATTAGATAAATACTCTCATTAGGGGAGAGAAATCCTCACTACTTGATACTTCCCGACTTCCCTGAGACTGGTGGCAGCATCTGGAACCGAGAGCGCAGGGCTCCCTCGCGGCGGGCCTTGGGGACCGCGCGGGCACATTCCAGCGCGCACGGCCGCCCC
Organism: Pedetes capensis; assembly: GCA_007922755.1. Taxonomy (NCBI): domain Eukaryota; kingdom Metazoa; phylum Chordata; class Mammalia; order Rodentia; family Pedetidae; genus Pedetes; species Pedetes capensis. The sequence continues at coordinate 29,344 of VMDO01021519.1, read as the reverse complement.
ACCTCGCGCTGGGAGCCAGGCTAGGTTCTGCGACTGCCCACGAAACCGTCTGGAGGAAGCAGGGGTACAAGAGGTTGCGGGATCCGGCGGGGGTGCACCCCCCGCCCCCATCACCACCACCACCAGAGGGCCAACCCAGGCACGCCGCCCGCAGGCCGGGACCCTGGCAGCGCCTGGCAACAGAGAGGGAACAGGACGCCTTCAGCACGCTCCCCAGGACGTCCACATATTCTTCCCTGCCAAACTAGTGCCTCCCAGCCCGAGCCTTTCCTTGAAACGGGGCGGGAGTGTATGTCGTTTCTGTAAACCTCAGCACAATCTCCCTGACTCCTAGCCACGAGCGGCTGACTGTCGGCCTTTTGGGCTACTCCTGGCGGGGGCCTGCGAGAGCCTAAGGTGTGTCCCCGCCTGGGCCAACAGCTGTGCTCTGCGCCGTCTTTTCCTCTCATAGGTCTCTGTCTCTGTCTCCGTCTGTCTGCCTCTGCCTGCCTCTCCCTCTCCCTCTCCCTCTCCCTCTCCTTCCTTCTCCCTCTCCCTCTCTCCTTCTCTCCCTCTCTCCCTCTCCCTCTCCCTCCTTCTCTCTCTCTCTCTCTCTCTCTCTCTCTCTCTCTCTCTCTCTCTCTCCCCCCTTCCTTCTCCTCCTCCTCCTCCTCCTCTCTCCCCCTTTCCCTCCCTCCCGCCCTCCTTTTTCCTTCTTTCCTCCGTTCTTTTATGCTTTCTCTTTCTCTCCCTTTTGTGAATGGGCCGCTGTGTCTTTGTTCTGGAGAGAAGCTCCCGTGTCGCTGACTTTTGTGAACCAGAGAAGGATCTTGTAAAACCTCCTTTTTCTCCTTCTTATGCCCCCACTCATACCCCTCCTTCCCTGCCCCTTTGATTAGATGTTCCTTCATCGTTCAAAAAAAATGTAATTTCGTTGGTCTGGCGGCCACTTTCTTTGAACATTAGCTCGCTTTCAGCTCCCAACTTCAATTAGAAGGAGTTGATTTTGAGAGATCAACAAAAGAACCGACCAAAGCCTTATTAAAGGTCCTAAGAAGATCTCCCGGGTCCTTTGAGAAGCAGTTAAGGAAACAGTGTGCCCTCCATCATATTCTGTTACCGTATTTTATTCGGACTCCAAAGGAAAGTGTCGCTTGGGGGAGGGGGAAACACTTTGATGAGCGTCGGTCGGTCTCGGCCCTTTTCACTCGCTGGGCTCCCCCTTCTTTCTCCTCCTCCTTGCCCAGCGCCTGGAAAACCCTCGGTACCCGATCCCGGCCCGGGCAGCTCCGGCGCTCCACACTGCAGTGCGCCTGGCGACTCCCTGACTCACCCTTGCACTTACCCTCGTTCAAACTTTTTCATCCGCCAGTTGGAGTGGGGGTGGGGGAAGATTAAGAGGAAGGGGTAGGGATTCCTCGAAAGGGAGTAAAGTCATCCCTAATATTCAGTAGGAGGTGCCACTTAAAGGAATTGCTTTGCTCAAGGTTGAACCAAAAACACTTTTTGCGCTTTGAAAAGTCCACACAGGTAGACGTGTTTGGCAAGTTTGTTCGATTGGGAAATGGGTTTTGCCGATACGAACAATCCGGGGAAATCGTTTCAAGGAGAGCCTCCTTCTGCCGCCTGTGGAAAAGAAATTGAGGGGCAGGGGGTCTGTGGCCACATTTTCCACCAGATCGTCCCTGGTTTGTGGAGACCTTGAAAGAGACACAGTGTCAAAAAGAAAGTTTATCAAAATCTTACGATTGAAGAGTAGAGTGTATGTGCGAGGGGAAAGAGATCTGGGCTCCCAAGGTTGCGAAGAAGCGTTTAAGACCTGTAAACACCCTTGGTGGGGACGGGGAACCCCTGGAGACTCTGAGGAGCTGGGAAGTGGTGGTGCCTGCCCTGCGGGTGCTCTTCCTGGGCACGGGAGTACCGGGGCGCCGAGCAGGGATTTATGCGCCCGGAACCTCTCCTGCGCTCGGAAAAGTAGCCGGTACCCCCACGAGCCGCCCGCGGCGTCAGTGTACAGGTGGAGAAGCAGAGAAAGGAGAGGCGGGGGCCCGGGCGCCACGGGAGTGCCGGGGGCCGACACTCCTCCAGCCCGCCGCCCCGGAATAGTCGCACCCACTCTCTAGCCTCGGAGCTCAGTGGCATGCGGGAGGGAGAAAGAACCGGTTATCCAGCACCTCGCCTCCTCTCCACCACTCCCTCGGGAGCGCCGAGAGGGCGAGAGAAGGGCGGGGCCCTCAGGCAAGGCTCGGGACCCTTGGCCCCCTCTGCGGCTGGGACTCGGGCGCTCTATTCGTGCTCCCCGACTCGCTCTGAGCGGAATTTGCCAGTGAAGCCCCAGAGTTAGCGCGCGACCGGGGCGGGGCGGGGCGGGCGAGCGGTGAGGGCGGGGTGGAGGGGCGGGGGAAGGGCGGGGGCGCGCAGAGGTAACCCCCGGCTTGCGCTGCCATTGCCCGGCTCCCTGTCACTCAGCCCGCGCAGGGCCCGGGATTGGCGGCCTGGCCCCGTTACGCACTCGCCTCGCGTTCACATACCCGGGGAGGGCAGTAGAAAGGTGATCAATCTTCATCAGGCTACATTTCCAATCACCTAAACAACCGAGCAAGACAAGCCACTCCGACAAGGTAAATCGCTTGATTTATTTCGTTTGCCAAGTGACTCCGTAGGACTTCCCCAGTCCCCACCGCCTCCACGTTGCACCGGGAGCGCAGCGGCAACATGAGCCACCTCCCAACTCTGCCCCTCGCATCCCCCTCCCCCTTTGTGGCCCCTGGGCACTTTCCCGGGCGAGGCAATGTCCTGAGCGCTTGTGGGGCTTTGCAAACAAAGTGTGCAATAAAGTGAAACCTGGAGATACACGCACGGTAGCGACCCGGATGAAAGAAAGACATGGGGAAAAGGATATTGAGGAAGGAAAGAAACCAGGGGGTCCTAGATCATCTGGCAGGGTAATCCCTTTGCCACTCTCTTTTGCAGGTTGGCTGCCCGGCGGGTCTCGGAGAGCGGGAGGTAGATGGTGAGCGGCCCCAGCAGCTAACAGGTAAGGAGAAAGCCGCGGGGCCGCGCGTGGCTCTGGGAGCGTGTTGGTTACTCGTGCCTCCCCCTCCTCAAAGCGATCCTGGCCGCCCGGGTCCCCGGCGGTGGGCGGGGCTGGGGAGAGGCCTGGCTCCCCTGCTGGTGACCCGAGCACCCCAGATCGCTACTGCGGCCCGGCGCCCCCTCCCCCGCCTCCTCCGAAGTAACCAAGCTGAAGTGCTAAGTTTGGAGAAAGTCTTTGAAACTCCTCGCGGAACCTCGGGTCCTGAGTCATTTCCCCTTGGCCTAAGAGCCCTGGCTGTTTTCCTCTTCCTCCCCTTCCGCACAAGTTGGGCTCCCCTAGTCCAGGCCGTGGGTCCCAGAGACCGCAAGCGAGGGTGGGGGTTGGGGTGGAGGAACTTCTTTAGCTCCGACTTCTCTGCGCGAATTCCCTAGCCTGAGTTCCTGGCCTACTTTAGCGAATTCCCGCGAAGCGGGCTGTCGCGACTAGGCCCTCCGGGGCCCCAGAACTACTACCCAGCGCCCCTTCCTTACCTCTGAGGGTAGCATCACGGGTTCGGAGCAGCTGTGAAAGCAATGCTTCGCCTTTCTAGCTCGGGTCTGAGTAAGATTTACCGCTCGAGGCCTAGTTCTCTGTTCTCGATCGGGTCCTGGGGCCGCTGGTTCAGCTGGTAACATGGCAGGGAGCGCACACAACTGGCTCAACTCCGGCTTTCTGAACCTCCAAGACCCCTTGGGGCGCTGGGCTGGTTATCCTTTGTCCCCTGTTGGGATTCAGTTGGGCGCAGCCAGACTTGGTAGAAAGAAGGCCTAGGCTGCGAGGACGAAGAAAGTTGGTGCAGCCAGACTTGGTAGAAAGAAGGCCTAGGCTGCGAGGGCGCAAACCCCTGTGTCTGAGGCACCTCTGACCTCCGGTGGCATCTTGGAACTGCCGCTTCTACTGTGGTCCTCTTAAGCGTCCTGGGCCCGTAACTGCCTTGAGGTGCAGTGGGATCCCAGGTGAGCCATCTCAGTGCCTGGGCACATTGGTCAGCTGGAATGCTGACTGAGGGCTTTGGGGCAGGGGCGCAGCCGTGGAGATCTTTAAAGGAACGACGTGTAGTGAGTGGGCAGTGAGTCCCGGAGAGGCCAAGGTGCAATTAGCCCTCCGCATTGACTCACCTTAGGCCTCTGTTGTGTCTACCTTTTTTGTCCTGCTTTCAGCAACGTTTGAAACAAAACGAACCCACCCCTTAGTGCTCTGGGAGGCCTGCCGTCGGGGCGGCAAGTTAACATTTGTTTAAACAATATGAAGGCGGCTTTGGCCAGACTCGAAAATTTGCCTGCCATTGGGATTTTGCTCATTTCTCGTTCCAACTCTAACCCCCCCAGCCCATTCACGCTTTTACCTCTCCTCACTCGTGTCGACACTCTATGAGTGTCTTTGGCCCATGCTAAGCCCCCACAGAGGCAGGAACGATGCAGAAGTTTACTTTTCATGGAAGCTGTGTAATCCCTGAGCTAAGGCTTTGCAGAGCTGGGTGGACTGCCCTGTGCAGTTGTGTAGCCTGCGCTCCCTCCCCATCCCTGGCCCCTCGCCCCTGACAAGACTCGGAAGCCGAAGTGGCTCGAGTGACGGTTTCGGTGTGTCTGTCTCCATAGGCCCCCTCTCCAAACGCAACAGCTTGAAGGACTTCGCGGTGGGAACCCTGCACCGCTCCTGCCCCAGGCCCCCTGGATCCGTCGGGGCGCCTCCACCCGGCTGTTAGCATGATGTCTTACCTCAAACAACCCCCATACGGCATGAATGGGCTGGGCCTAGCCGGGCCCGCCATGGACCTCCTGCACCCCTCTGTGGGATATCCGGGTGAGCACCGGTCCTTCACCCCTGTCTCCTCTTCTGCAAATGTTGTGGATTCCAGCCCAAAAGTTTGGGCCCAAGTGATCACCAAACAGACCCAGAGAGCCCGTTACCTAATCTCCTTACAATGCAGGACCTGCTGCAGGCGCAGAGTCCTAGGCAGGTGAGGTGGCCAGGGCTTCCAAACGTGCCAACTTGTACCTTTTAAACCAACTATACCTGCAACCTGTCTCCTGTTGTGGTCCCACCTCCTACGTAGTGGGCGTTTACTCACAGGTTGTTTCCTTATGGGCCGCTATTGTTTGTGTGTGTGAGTCTGCACAACTCCCCTTCCCCAACATTGAATCAAGAAATCTGGGCACTGGCTATTCCCTGATATAAAGAGCCAAACTTCCCTTATCCAAGTTTCTGGCTGCACCAGAGAAGGGGAATTCTTCCTCCTTAATCAAATTTGTCTCTAGACCAGTAACCTATAACTTTTGTATTGAGGTAGTGGACGATTTCAGCTGAGCTCTGGGTTTCTTTAACTCCCACTCCCTTACCACTATTTATTCCCTGGGAAGGTGTTTCCAGGTCGTGTTTCTGCGGACCTCTTTTTCACTCCCTATCCCCAAGCCAGGGATTGTGGGGAGTGTGGGGAGATGTGGAGGAAGAGAGATGGTATGGCTTCTCTTCCGTTTTAACCTCTGAGAGGCAGAGTAGGGGGACAACTCTAGGGTCTTGAGGCACCAGCCCCTAGTCAAATACAAGTACTTTCTCCCACCTGTGGCCTTTAGGCTCAGTGCCCCAGGGGAGTTTCTTTTGCTCATTTTCTTGAGGTGGCCAGGTTTTGGGCCTACCAGGGAACCTGCCTGGGGTCTCAGGCCCCAGGACTTGGCAGTTTTCCCCCAGCCTGAATCCTTCTCCGCCTTGGCCAGTCCCGGTGGCCACCGCTGACCCGAGACGCCTCCATATGTCCCCGCAGCCACCCCGCGGAAGCAGAGGCGGGAGCGCACCACCTTCACGCGCTCACAGCTGGACGTGCTCGAGGCGCTCTTCGCCAAGACTCGCTACCCTGACATCTTCATGCGCGAGGAAGTGGCGCTCAAAATCAACCTGCCGGAGTCCAGAGTCCAGGTGCGCGCTCCTGGGGCTCTAGGATGGAGTAGGGGCTGTGGGGCCAGTCGCGGAATGTCTGGGAAGGGTAGTCCGCGTTGCTGGTGGATTTAAAGACTAGGCATCCCCTCTCGGACTCCCCCTAGTGCTGGGCGTCAGCCAGGAAGACGGGGCAAAATTAAAGGAAATGACTTTAGAGCCCGGTCTTCCTGACGCTCACTCGGTCTTGAAAGTGGTTTTTTAGGACTGGGGGAGGAGAGCTAGGTTCCTCAGCGTAAGCTGCCCCGAGGGCGCAATCACTCGGCTTCTCTGGCCGCTTCAGGACTTGGCAGTTTCCCTCAGAGGCCTGAATTCTGCCTCCGCCCTTGCCTTTGTATCCTTGCCGTGGGTCCTGAGGATTCTGGAAGTGCAGTAGTGGAGCTTAGCCCGAGCCTTGTTCTCTGCCTGGAAGTACGCGCCATGGGTGGTGTTGGTCTGTTTGGATGCTTTCTCCACCCGGAGCGGACGCCGAGTGCAAAACCCGGCTGCCGACTTTGCTATTTCTATTTTTTATATGCAAGGACTCCGAAAAAACAGTTCACATTCTAACTCAGAACTCTCCGCAAGGATCTTTTGTCTCGCCTGTTTTTTCCAAAGGCTCAGGAAAGGACCAGAAATGCAAGACTATGTGCCGGGGCCCTCCAAGAGGAGAACTTTGAGTGACCAGTCCATTTGGTTCCGCACCTGGTGCCAAAACAAAAACAAACAAACAAAAAAAAACCGAAATCTCACCTATGCTTCCTTCCCAAGAATCCCCGTGTACTCGAATACCGTCTCTATTCAGCCTCCAGCCTTGCTCCTGCTCCCACCCAAACATTCTCCTTGCCCTGCTCCGGCCTCCAGGAGCTGACTCCGTGAAACCACTTGGGCCCCAGATTTGGTGACTGTCCCGCACTCCCGATGCTCTGTACCTTGTCCGCTGTTTCCTGAGCTCGGTTCATGGAAAACAGGGCCTCCAAACCTATAGGAGGCTGCGGGGGAAGCAGCCAACAGCAGCATTTTAGAGATGGCTGAACTTCTGGCTGGACAGGCGCAAATGTTCCGCCCTGCGGCAGAGTTGCTCTGGGGGTGGGGAGGTGTGCGTCCCCACTCGAGCCAGCTGAGGAGGGGCTTTTCGCAGATGGATGGGGGAGGGTGCGGGAGCTGGGGCCGAACGTGCGGGGGAGGGAGCAGGGTCTGGCCAGGCCAGAGACGGGGAGGGGCCGAGGATGAGGGCGACGCCAGATCCTGGGCGGGGTGGCGGGTCCGAGGGGCGGAGGAGCCGTAAGCTGTACTTGCCCCTTACTCGCTCTGCCTCCGTGGCCCACTGCAGGTCTGGTTCAAGAACCGCCGTGCCAAGTGCCGCCAGCAGCAGCAGAGCGGGAACGGAACCAAGAGCCGCCCAGTGAAGAAGAAGTCGTCTCCGGTGCGGGAGAGCTCCGGCTCGGAGAGCAGCGGCCAGTTCACGCCGCCCGCGGTGTCCAGTTCTGCCTCCTCCTCTAGCTCTGCGTCCAGCGCCTCCGCCAACCCGGCGGCTGCAGCGGTTGCGGGCCTAGGTGGGAACCCAGCCGTGGCAGCCGCGTCGTCTCTCAGTACACCGGCTGCTTCGTCTATCTGGAGCCCGGCCTCCATCTCGCCCGGCTCGGCGCCTGCGTCCGTGTCGGTGCCCGAGCCACTGGCCGCGCCGAGCAACGCCTCTTGCATGCAGCGCTCAGTAGCCGCAGGCGCCGCCTCGGCCGCGGCCTCCTACCCCATGTCCTATGGCCAGGGCGGCAGCTACGGCCAGGGCTACCCCGCGCCCTCCTCTTCCTACTTTGGCGGCGTGGACTGCAGCTCTTACCTAGCGCCCATGCACTCGCATCATCACCCACACCAGCTCAGCCCCATGGCGCCTTCCTCCATGGCAGGTCACCACCACCACCACCCGCACGCGCACCACCCATTGAGCCAATCCTCAGGCCACCATCACCACCATCATCACCACCACCACCAAGGCTATGGTAGCTCGGGGCTGGCCTTCAACTCTGCCGACTGCTTGGATTACAAGGAGCCTAGTGCTGCCGCTGCTTCCTCCGCCTGGAAACTCAACTTCAACTCGCCTGACTGTCTGGACTATAAGGACCAAGCCTCATGGCGGTTCCAGGTCTTGTGAGCCCAGGAACGAGAGGAAGAGGAGAAAAAACGCAACTACCTGCGCCCTCGTGATCCCCATCCTGTTGCTGCTGCTGCACCGCCCGCCTTTGTCCAGGCTTTTCCAAAACAATTTTCACACACCCCCAAAATGCCCATTGCCTGCACTGCTGCTCCCACCTTTGTGCCACTTGCTTGGGGGATTTGCAAACCTACCCACCCTGTGGACGGGGCCCGGTGCTTCGGCCGACACCTTCTATATTGGATAGCTGTGTGCTCTCCTTCACCGAATTCCCAAATCACCCTTCCAGTCTTTCTGGACAGCTCTTATGCACTTGCAGCCCTCTCAGGCTCTTCGCTTGGACCCTCATTTGAGCTCAACACTTTTATTTATTCTTTCTGGACACTGGAGACACTAACTGGCGTTTATCTGTCCATTGGAGTGCGCCCACACACTACTCCAAATCAAAATCACCACTTAAGTGTTTCTCCCTCGCAGACTGTCACCCGTTCAGCTGCCCTCGATCCTGCTCGCGGCTTGCAGGCCAGAGCTTCCTGGTGCGCTGGGCAAGGCCCAAAGGAGGAATGCGCCCCAGCCTCCCGAGCACAATCTCTGCCCCCCTGTGCTGGGCTGGTTCAAGCTTCCGCCTAGGCGGGAATGCTGTACATAGTCAGGTCCGTTCCAGGGACCTCTTAAACTTTTTAGTTGTTGAGGCATATCTAGTCTTAGCGCCCAGTAAACGGAACTTTAAGATATATACAGCACATATATATACATATATATAAAACAAGAGCAAAAAATATTTTCCCTTTTTCCCCCCGCTTCCTCTCTCAAACGATGGCGCTTTTTATTTTTTCAGTTGTTACAAAGCTGTCCTGCCCTCCTCACATCTTCCCCCTCTGTGTATTTATTGAAGACAACCACTTGGTTCCAAGAAACTGGGTGCTGAGGATTAGGAGTGTGGAGAAAAAAAAAAAAAAACCAAGTCAGGGTACAGGGATGGGGGCCATGCTGGGCGGAGGCGCAAGACTGAGCCCCTCACCCTTCCAAGCACAGGTTTGCAGTTCCGGCTTAGAAACCAAAAACAAAACAGAACATCAAAAAAGTGAAATGACAGCGTTGTGGAAAGACAATCCTAGGCTCCAAACCCCAGGTCCAATTCCTCTGTCGGCTACTCTCTCTTCAAATACCCCTGTTTTGTCTAGTGAGTTTTTAGTGCACCTTCATTCTCCGAAATCTGCGGAGAGCCCGCGCGCCTGTGTATCAATTTTGGTTTTGGCCTCTTTGTCCAGTAGGTGGGGAAGTAATTTGTAAATTTGATTTGTCCGATGTGAAGATCACAAATTACTTGTTGAAATGTAAGGCAGCCCCCCCTTATCTACATTATTTCCCGAAAATAAATGCAAATTAATGAACGGCTTGTCAGTGTTGCTCTTCTGATTCCAGCCTCAGGTCCCGGTCTCCGGGGGCTAAGAGAGAGGGAAACTGCGTTAAATAGCCTCGGTGTTAATGACCTGCGTGAAGCTCGAGGCCAAATAATAGGGTGGGAAGTCGTGGCAATAGGAGCTCCCAGAAACGTTCTTTTAGGGACTGTCTCCCCCCAACCCCGCGTCAGCCTGGCCTCCCCCACCCGCAGGGTTTTGACCTTAATCTCCCTAGCCATCCAGGACAGGGACAGGTGTCGGGACTCAATTCCTTTCTCTTCAGAGGCAGGAACCTGGCACTGATGATTTCTTCACCCTAATTGCCTGCACCAGAAAGAAGAGGGGGAGGGAAAGAGGGTAAGGAGGCGGGAAAGGATAGCTCTGTAATGCTCTCAGAGCTGAGCCAAAAAGGAAAAGAAAAAAAAAAAAATCCGATCTGTGTCCTGCAAGTTGGCAGCAGACAACCTTCCTTTCTGCCGAGCCGTCCCGAGCGGTTTCACAGAGGCTGGGGGATCCTAGTCATTCCTACCACGTGCTAAGATGTCCCTCTAAACCCTCAGTCCGCGCCAGAAGTAGCCAAATTATCGTTGTTTTTATTGTAAAGTTTCTCTATAACATACAAATACAAAACCTGGGAAAATGGACAAGGACGCATTTCACTTCTGCAGGGGAGGAAGACGCCCGTCCTGGAGGTAGGAGTAGGGACAGACAGTTCTGCCTCCCTCTTGGGGAAGACGAGGGTTAGGGGTGCTCCCCCAGCAAATGCAGAGCCCGGAAACTGTCCAGACTCGGGCCCGAAAGGCCTGGGTGTAAGGCTGAGACGCTGCTTAACTTTCCCACGGGCGAGAAGGAAATTAGGAAACAACGAAAAGTTTCCTGCGAAGTGATCAACACCCCCTATTCTTTTTACTCCGTGTGAGACCCGAAAACACAAGGTGAGACCGGGTTCGGAGAACGACCCCTCCCGTAGGGTCCCGCGCCAGCGAGGTCGCACGGCCGCGAGCTCAGGTGGCTCAAAAGCCTTCTCGGCCGCATCCAGTCTCTGGATCCGATGGGCCCTGCTCGGACTACGCTCCTCAGTGCAACAAACCCAGCCTCCCAGCCTCCTCCGAGGCCCGCGCGAGGGCGCAGCCCCCGCCGCACCCCGAGTGGCCCTGCGGCACCGCCCCCGGCACGCGGGCCTGCGGGCAGGGCGTCCGCGCCCGCGCCGGCTCCCCTTAGGCGCCGCCGCCTCAGAGACGGCCGGCCCGGCAGGAGCTGCTGGGGGCACCGTGGCCCCTCTGGTGCGGGGCCCGCACGTGCCGGGGAGGCCTGGCGGGCGGCCCGGGCGAGGTTTCTGAGCGCCCCACGCAGGCCTCCTGGGCGCGCCTGTGCCTCCCCGGCCGCCCGGGCTCCCGCGGCAGCTGCCAGCACCGTTCGAGGCTCAGGCGCCCGGTGGCTTCGGCTCGCCGCCCCCGAGGTGCGCTCAGAGGGGCCCAGCGCCCTCCTGGCTGCGGGGTGGAAGGAACTGGGAGACCCCGCTCTGCGCTCGCCCGGACAACCGCGAGGCCTCCGGAGCAAGGTACAGGAACCCCGGGCCCAGTTGGGTGCAGTTGTTAGTTGGCCCCAGTAGGCCTGAGAAGTTCCAGAACGTCTCCCGGGATTCAGGCCGAGGCTGCGCGTGGGGAGGTTGGAGGCGACCCCCTGGTTCCGTCGCCCGGAGGCGTCTGGAGGCCCCAGCACTGGCACCTTCAGGCCGGGGGGGTCGGTGGGGAGGCCGGGCCTCAGTTCCCGCCCGACGCACGAGGCTTCAAGGAGTGGCACGTGCTCCTGCCTGGGCCTCCGGGCCTCGGCCGAGGCCACTGGAAACCAGGAGCGGGAAGGGGTTGGGCCTGCAGGATGGAGGCGCCGCCTCTGGCTGCGGGAGCGCGTGGCCGGGTCCGGGAGGGTGAGGGCGGCCGCTCGGACCCGGAGCCCCCGGCCACAGCGGCGGGGACGCGGAAGGTCCGGGCTCGCCCGCCACCTGTTAACAGGCGGGTTCTTTGAGAACCGTCCCCAGGTAGTCGTTCTTTGGGAGGACGATTGTCCTATTTCCGTTTTGGTGTTCACGACACAGCTGAAACAACCAGAATTTAAGCAACTTAAGGAGATTTAGCAGCCTTAGAAAATTTATCACGTTAAGACGTCTTTGAACCAAGGAAATCTTCACGTCTTCTGTTCAGAGCTTGTATTCTCTGCCCATACTGTAGAGGCGGAAAAGCCTGCCCTTAAATGAACCCGAGGTGTTTTGGGGGTGAGGGAAAGGTCGTTTTTTTGATGTCTAAAGATTTTTTTTAAATGTTAAAATTGTATCAAAAACATTGCATTAATTTGCTGAATCTCTGAAAAGATTCGGTGAAGTAACCTTGTTTGTTGAAAAGCTTTTCTGTAATTTTTTATACCAGTTACTGAGGGTATATAGATGCACCATTTTCCTAAATTATTATTATTTTTTTGAGAAAATGATTTTTAAAGCTTTAGAGTTTTTAAACGTGAGGGAGAAATGTGATCGAGAGAAGAAACAGGTAAAAACTTAAGACTGAATGTCATTAAATTCGTGTCTGCTGTATTACAGAGACCAAACAAACGAAGTGATTTCTTGTGTCAAAAGAAAATGAATAGTTTTTTCATGTATTTTGTGGAAAATACAACTTTCAATAGCTAAATTGTTATTTTTTTTTACAATCAAGAAAATAAGGGAAATTCACTACTCCCTCTGGCAGAATTAATTATAATATTAATGATGTCATTAGTGCCTGATGACAAGCACTAAGATTGGCTTTAAGAGATACAGAAATAAAATGTTTCTGATATATGTGTAGTGAATATGTACGTTATTGGTAAAGAGAATCTGTATCATTACTACTCAAGATCAGAAAACCATTTGGCTTCTGATGCAGCATTAATTTAAGAACAGCAACAAGATATCTTTATAAAATTTCCTGATTAAAAACAAAACAGCTTCTCAACAAGTCAGTCTATATTTTCCACACCTCCTCTCTTCCCCCCACATCTTAATGTCTCAAATGAAAATGCAAAAAAAAAAAAAAAAATCTCAATTTCAGCATTAGTTAAAAACCACCACTTTGAAAATGAATACTGAATAATGACAGTGCATTGCTTATTTGACAAGATATTTCCATTATCTTAAAGAAAAAAATCTATTTAAACAAATGAATGTCTGAATTGTACTTTTTGAAAACCAAAAGCTTTTTTTGTTCTATGTTTAATAGATGGTTCCTGAGAAAACAAGTGTACCTTTTACTCATTATGTTGATATTTACTGGTATCTGAAAAAAGAATTGGATTCCATGTGTGTGTGTGGTGTGTGTGATCCAAAGTTTTTAAATCATGCTTTAAAACTGAGTTGGATCTTATTTAAGTCACATTAAGTGTAGTCCTTCAAAAACCAAGAAGTCTTCATAATTTAGGTGAAATGGCAGTTATAAAATATAGCCAAAGTTGAAACTGCTTTTACTTACACCTATTTTTTTTCCTTAGAAAAAAGTAAAGCAGGGAAGTGTGTGGTGTGCTTGAAACTAAATTGCATGTTATTCTAATATAAAGTTGTACATTTATGTTTCTAGGATTATTACTTGAAAGACAAGGATATGCTTAAAATATTTCAGAGTTCTTTCTAATCAAATAGGACTTAGACTCCACTTAATCAATGATGACCTATCAAAATTTAAATATTGAAAATTTATTGTACTTCTAAAAATTGTACCTCTTTTACCCCCTTTGGATCCTTTACTTGGTGGCTACTAAAGTCAAAGGAACAAAATTACATTCAATTCCAAGGTCACAAATACTTTTTTAAAAAGGTTAATCTTTATTGAACAGCTTATGAAAACTATTTTAGAAAAATTTAGAAATTCTTTTAAAGTGGCTTGTAAAATTAGGATTTAAGGAACTTCACTCCAATTTTTTTTCAAGATTGAAATGGAATATAAATAAATCATAACTAATTTTGATACTTGGGGGTAAAAACTAAAATGTAAGAATAAACAGTCTCTGATTCAACAGCTTGGTGTCTAAAGAGCTTATAAAATATTTTTAGTGTACAAATATTCTTATGTATGTTCGAAGCTCTAAATGCTTCTAAGATACACCATCATCTGTCATAGCTATTTCAAATAGGAATCATATTTTCTTTTCAAATTTTATTTAAAATTTTTTTGCTGTGAAATATACATACGAAAGACATTATAAAACAGATTTTTTTAAACTTTAAAGAATAGTACAATATACATGGAGTGATAAGTTTTTAACAAACACTTTGAAAAGTAGGTTTGTAGTTGGTCACACAATACCAGTGTTTAAATTTGACATTACATGAAATGCATCTATGTTTCAGGTATTTTGCTAAATTCTCTAGTAACTATATACTATATATGGACACCTTTTTAAGGGAGAGAAATATCTTAAATCATAGCATATAAAAGTTCTATAGCCCTTTGTAAATTCACTGAGTTTCTTGATGGTGCTTTATGTCCATTTGTGTTCTTAATGAAAGAGCACCAAGAGAAACTATCCTATTTCCCAGGCATTTATATTTGGCCTCATTCAAAGCTATAGTTTCATATCCTGATTTTATTGCCGGTGACTCTCGAATCCATATTTCCCCCAGAGCTCCCTTCTGGATTTTATATACTGGTAAATACGATGAAAAGAGGCTATTGGATTTTAAGATTTAGGAAGTTAATGATATGATGTCTGGGACTTGTTTCAAAATAATTGAGGAAAAGAAGGAGTGGATTGAGTACAGATGAAACAAGATTAGTGTTTGAGTTGATAGTTGTTAAAATTGAGGGACAGTGCATATGCTTTCATTATGTTTTTGTGTGTTTAAGGTGATTTCATAATAAAAAGTGAATAAAGGAGCTGGGAGTGCAGTGCAGTCATAGGGTTCTTGCCTACATACACAAGACCTGAGGCGGGGGGGTCATCCTCAGCACCAGGGAAAGAAAGTAAAACAAGATGAATTTATTAGTTTGCAGAAAATACTCTGCAGTGAGCTTCCTATGCTTTGGAGTTTACATGGTATTATTCACAGATACTGTTTTCTTTAATCTGCTCAAATCTGAAGAGGTTGGTGGTGGTAAGGTGAGACTCAGTGCCTTGGTTACTTATTCAGGGTTACATGGTGGCAGGTAGTAAGCTGATCTTGGTATTCAGAATTCAGATTCATGTTCTTTTGCTAATTAAGAGCAACCTAATTTTTTTAGTGTATGAGTAAACATAAAAATAGACCATGTCATTTGAGAATCAGATTATTAGATTAATATCAACAAAACATGCTGTATCCAAATTCAGTTTTATTTATTTATTTATTTATTTAGTGCTAGGTATTGAACCAGGGCCTTGCATATGCTAAGCAAGTATTCTACCACTGAGCTACATTCCCAGCCTGAAGCTCTAAAATTTGAGTTTTGGTAGTTGAAAATTACTGCATAGGATATTCTTACCTTTCTGTTTGTGGGCATCACTTAAATCTTATTTTAATGAGTTGTCAGAGAGATAGTATAAATAAGGAGACTAGTCTGATACCAGGTCTTTTTTCCCCCTATTTTCCCCTTTAATTCCTTATTAATTTTAATTTAATTTCTAAGTAGTTTAAAGATTTCTTACTGATTGATTCATGCTTATGACTGGTGTTTTCTGTTCTTGACTGAGCCTTTTTTTGCTCTTTAAGACATTGCTTTAGCTGGGTGTGGTGGCATACACCTGTAATCTCAGGGAGTGTGGAGGCAGAGGCAGGAGGATCTCAAGTTTGAGGCCACAGGTAGCATGTGTAACTTACTGAGACGCTGACTCAAAGTAAAAAGTAAAAAAATGGGCTGAGGGTGCAGCCCAGTGGTAGAGTACTTGCAAAGTATGTACAAGGCCCTGGATTCAACACCCAAGTACTGAAAAAAAAAAAAAATTACTTCTAGGAAAAGTTGGGTAAACCAGGTAGGGAGCTGGGAATAGTGTAGTGACTTTGCAGGTGAGGCTCAATTTATTGTTAAGGAAACATCCAGGGAGGCCAAGGTAGGAGGATTACAGGTTTGAGGCTAGAAGCAGCCTGCGTAATTTAGTGAGACCCTGTCTCAAGATAATAAAAAATGGGCTTGGGTTGCAGCCCAGTGCTAGAGCACTTGCAAAGTATGTGTAAGGCCCTGGGTTCAGCCTCCAAGTACCACAAAAACAAACATTCAGGTTTTTTTTCTAACTACACTAACTTGGGGGCTGGGATTTAGCTCGGTTGGTAGATCACTTGCTCCATGCGCTGTGAGGCCCTAAGTTCGATCCTCAGCACCACAAAAAATGGGAGACACCGCAACAAATAGGAGAAGGACTTAGCATCCCACTCCTAAAACAGCAAGCCATCGAAAACCCTATGAATAGCAGAGACGCACTGATACAGCACCTAACAATACCACCAACAACAACTTGGGAACTTTTTTTTTTTGAGTTTTGAAGCTTGTAAACTGATTTTTTTGTTGTTGTTCTTTTTGTTGTTGTTTGTTTGGTTTTGGTTTTGGAGGGCAAACCTTTATCTTTTTGTTGTTGTTGTTGTTGTTGTTGTTAGGTGCCATCCAGTCCAACTCATAGCGATCCTCATAGGGTTTTCAATGGCTGATTGCTTTGGGATTGCCTTGGGAGTGGATTGCCCTGTTTATGTTTTTAGGTATATTTTATTTTTCAGAGCTAAGTCTGAAAATTTTAAAATGGTCTCACAAGTTGGGTAATAGAGATCACATTACTTTGTATGTTTCCTTTATTAAAGAGCAAAGAGCAGAAGTTTTGTTATATTGCATCTTTACTCCTTCAGTTTTAAAAACCCTTCTTGCATGATTACATTACTGTTAATTTCCTCAGTCTTCCCCTTATCTGGTGCAAAAATAATACCTGTTCTTATTTACTGTGTTTGGAGAAAAAAACAGCTACCATCTTTTTTCTCCCCATTTTCTCAGTTGAGTCACAAACTTTTATCATGCACTCATGTCATCACCTGATCATTCCTACATACCTTTTATTTGAACTTTTTATTAGGAATTAAGTTGTTTTACCCTGACATTGAATTTCAGCCAATAAGTTAAACCTTTTATCCCCAGAAAGAAATCAAGTGGGCATCTCAGTGCTAAGAGAAGCCTAAGTGATAGGACCAAGGCTTCCTGTAGTCTCAGCCCTTGGCGCAGTGCCAGATATAAAATGGGACTCAACAGTGTTTGTTGAGTGAATGAAAGAATGAACTCTAGTTATCAGCCTTGAAACAGATTTATATGTAATGCATCTCAGATATAAATTGCCTTTTGTCTTTGTGGTATTGGACGTTAGTTTAGAGTGGACTTGATAACATGCTTTCTTAGTCTCTTTTTTGGCTGGTTGGTTGGTTTGCAGTGCTGGGGATCTACCCAGGGCCTCGACATGCTAGATAAACATGCTACCACTGAGCTATATGCCCAGCCTTTTTAATACTCTCCTCCCTCTCTCCTTTACTCTCCTTCCTCTTCCCATCCTTTATTTTTTTTAATTTTTTTATTTTTTCTGTTTTCACTTCTTTTCTTTTTTGATATTGAACCCAGGGCTTCACACTTGCCAGCTAGATGTTCTGTTGGTGAGCGGCATTCCCAGCCCCTCTTTAATCTCTTTTTAATCATCTGTAAAATCAAGCCTTTCAAACCAAGGGAAGTGGTACAGGCCTATAATACCAGTACTTGGAAGGCTGAGGCAGGAGGATCAGCAAGAGTTCAAGGCTAGCCTAGTCTACTTAGTGAGTTCCAGGATAGTCTGGGCTACACAGTGAGATCCTGTCTCCAAAAAGCAAGACTTTTTGGTTATTTTTCACTATCACAATCCCTGTAAAATGCAAGACTATTTCAAAATTTGGTTCATTACAATATTGTTATAAGCTTATTTAAAAGTTCATAAAATTTTGATACACATTAAATCAAATGGTGATCACCTTAGCGGTATGTAATCACCACTACCCAAGTCAAAAAATAGAATATTAAGACTGCACAATTTCCCTGGGTATTTCTTGGTGGTCATAATCTCTTCATCCTCCCCAGAGATAACCATTATCCTGTTCTTTATAGTAGTTGCTTTCTTGCATTGCCTATCTAACTTAAATGCTTGTGTATGCATTCCTGAACAATATAGATTCATTTTGCCATTGAGAATTTTGTATAAATAGAATTATATTATATTATTTTGGTAGCTTTTAAAGACTTAATATTATGTTTATAATGTGTGTATGTACATATACCTATATATGTATGTGTGTATATATAAAAATATACATGCATATTATATATACTATATATATTATATATATATATATATTATATATATATATATTTATATATATATATGTTGTTGTTAGGTGCCGTTGAGTGGAGTCTGACTCAGTGACCCTATGTTCAGGGGAACAAAACACTCCCTGATTCTGTGCCAGGTACACGATCTTATTTATGTTTAAGCCCATTGTTGCAGACACTGTGTCAATCCATCTAGTGGAGGGTTACCCTTTTTTTCATTGACCTGCCACTCTCCCAAACATAATATCTTTCTCCAGGGATTGGTCTCTCCTGACTACATGTCCAAAATATGTAAGATGCAGTCTAGCCATCCCTGTTTCTGTGTGTGTGTGTGTGTGTGTGTGTGTGTGTGTATGTGTGTGTGTGTGTGTATGCACATATACACACACGGTACTATACTATGGGATGAGAGAAGGACCTGGCAACCCACCCCCAAAACAATCCCAAACAATTAGCTATTGAAATCATATGAGTATCAGAGAAGCACTGACATAGTGCCGGGCATGGTACAGTGTTGTAGTGTTTTGTTCTATTGTACATAGGGTCACTATGAGTTGGACTGACTGAGTGGAACCTAACAAGAACAACAAGAACAACAGTAACATCAACAACAATATAGTAGGGGATTGAATCCAGGGCCTTGAACATACTCTACCACAGAGCTGCACATCCCAGTCCCTGTTTTATTTTTTATTTTGAGACAAGACTCATTAAGTTACGCAGACTACCTCTGACCTCAGACTTGTGATCCTCCTGACTCTGCCTCCTGAATCGCTGGGATTACAGGCATGCCCCACCATCCCTGGCTTATATTTGTCTGTTGTGAAGTGCAGTTGAGTCGAGTCCAACTCATAGTGACCCTATGTATTCGTAGCGACCCTGTGTACAACAGAATGAAACACTCCCTGACACAATGCCATGCCTGGCATTATGTCAGTGTTTCTCTGCTGTTCATAGGGTTTTCAATGGTTGATTGTTTCAGAGGTGAGCTACTGGGTCCTTCTCCCATTTTTGCAGGGGTGGGGATTGAACTCAGGGCCTCAGAGCATGCAGAGGAAGCACTGTGCCAACTGAACTAATCCCCAGCCAGTATTTATCTGTATCTGTTTATAATGTTTATCTGTAGCTTTTCCATTTTCATTGCTGCATACTTTACAATATTCCACTGTTTGAATATGCTATAATTTATTTATTTTCCTGTTAACAGGCAGTTGCTTGTTCTCATTTGGGACAATTATAGCATTCTGAACATTTTTCTGTGTATATCATGGTATACATAAGTATGCAGATCAATAGGGTATATCCTAGGAGTCAAATTTCTGAGCCATGAAGGATTATATTTTCAACTTGGCTAGATACTGGCATAATTTTCCAAGTTGGTTGTGTTAATTTACATTCCCAAATAGTAAGAGAATTCTAGTTGCTCCACATTTTTGCCAAAGCTTAGTATTGTTGGACTTTTAAAACGTTGACAGTTTGTTGGATGTGTAATAATATCTCAGATGGGTTTAAGTTATATTTTGTTCATTGCCGATGAGATTGAGCCCCTTTTCTTACGGTTTTTGTCTGTTTGGTTTTCTTCTTTTTTGAAGTGCCCATTCTTGTATTTGCCTTTTTTTTTCCTACTAGATTGTCTGCTTCTTTTCTGATTTGCAAGAACTCCTTATATATTGTGCATATTAGTCTTTTGTCAGTTATATGTGTTACAAATATTTTTTCTACTTTGTAGATTGTGCTTTCATTCTTTCTTATGGTATCTTAAAGTAGCTTGAATTTGTTAAGTTTTTCCTTTCTGATTGGTGTTTTCTGTGTGTCCTGTTTAGGAAATTCTTATCTCTTCATCATGAAATTATTCTCCTACATTTATTTCCTTCTTTCCTTCCTTCCTTCCCTCCCTCCCTCATTCATTTTCTTTCTTTACTGCTTTCTTTTTTCTTTTTTCTTTTCCCAGTATTAAAGAGTTGAACCCAGAACCTTGCATATGCTAGATCAGTGCTCTACCACTGAACTGTATCTTAGCCTCTTTTTAAAAATCTTGCTGTCTGTCTGTCTGTCTGTCTGTCTGTCCGTCTGTCTAAAGGGTCTTGCTAAATTGGGCAGGCTGCCTCTGGCCTCAAACTCTCAATCCTCCTGCCTTAAACTCCAAAGTCCCTGGAATTACAGCTGTGCATCCTGGTGCCCAGTTCCCACATTTTCTTTCTTTCTTTCTTTCTTTCTTTCTTTCTTTCTTTCTTTCTTTCTTTCTTTTCTTGCGAACCCAGGATCTTGCGAACCCAGAGCACTTGCATGCTCTGCAAGTGCTAGACCACTGAGTTGCACCCTCAGCTCATTTTTTTTACTTTTTTTGAGACAGCGTCTCACTAAGTTACGCAGACTGCCTCTGGTCTCGAACTTGAGATCCTCCTGCCTCCACCTCCTGAGCTGCTGGGATTACAGGCATGTGCCACCAAGCCCAGCTCTTCCCACATTTTCTTATGAAAGGTTTCTTGAAAATTTTTGCCTTAAATATTTATCACCTGACTTTTTTTTCCCTCCAGTGTTGGGGATCACTCCCAGGGCCTTGCAGACATCATAGGCAAGTGCTCTACCACTGAGTTATCTCTCCAGCCCTTACCTGCTGTTTTAAAAGTGTGTAATATTTAACAGTGGTTCCTCCTTTTGCTTCTTGAAACTGTATTCACATAGTCATGTCAAGCATTATCTTTACATGGTAAATCCAGAAGTCGTTAGTTGAGACTCTTACATTTAGCTGTCTTCTGGATCCATTCACTTGGATGTCTTCACAATATCTGCATCTCTGAAGTCACTTTTAGCCTATTGTTTTCTATTTGTATTAAATCATCTTGTAGGCCAAAATACATGGTGGAATCTTTGTCTCTTCTTCCTTTTTCTTCTCCATCCAAATAGCCATCATGTCCAGGAGATTCCACTTCTGAACTGCATCTCAAATCCATTCCTTCCCTTCTTTCTGCTTCCACAATTACTACTCAGAGTTCTGCCTGGTCTGGCACAATAGCTTTCTAAGGTTTTCCTTCCTTTCTTCTATTCTTTTTCTCTTGTCAGTCTTCCACACTGCCACAGAATTTCTTTGTAAGACACCAGTTACAACTCTTTCCTGCTTTTATGGATTTTCATTGTCTTCATTATAACAAAAAGTTTAGATCACTCACATGACTTCTGCCATTACTCTGCAGGAATCTCATGTTTTAGCCACACCAGGCTACTTATTCTGTCCCAAAGAACTGTGTACATTCTTTGTACTTTTTTTCATGTTCTCTCTGCTTGGAATAGTCTTCTTTCTACCTCTTCCCACGGGGAAAATCCTATTCCTTCCACTACCATTCCCAGACAGAATTAATCCTCCTTGCCTGTGTTTCCCATAGAACTTTGTTGATACCTTAATGCAGTGCTTATCATATTGTTTATAGTTACTCATTTATGTATCTGTCACTCATGCTAGATCATGACATCTTTGGAGATAGAGAATATATTTTATTACTCTTTTTATTCCTAGCATCTAGAAATGTCTGATATATAATAATACTCAAAAATACTTGAATTAAGTTTAAGAATTGTGCAACCTTAGAAAAGAAAATGGAAATGTATGCATAAACTAAAAAGTTATGAGCAGGGAAACATGAAAAAGTGCAACATGAAAAAAGTACAATATAGATACTTCTAAACTATTTTAGAAAAGAGTCATATCCATTACCTACTCTGAAGTCCATTAAAGCTTTACATTTTGCTGTACCATGATCACAGCTTAATTAGTTATCAGAGCTGTTTAATGTGGGTGGGTGCTAGCTGAAAAGATTAGATCACATTGCTCTGGCCTAATGCTAACTGAAGGGTAAAAATCTTAAAAGAACAAATAAAATTGACTGAACTCTCCTTAGTTTTAAAAGGGTGACTTGATTCAGACGGACTTAGAATACAAAGTTAGATAAAATTGGTTTTAAAAAAGAAACTCTCAATACTGCTGAAGAAATTCTTTTTCAGCGTTAATGAGCATATGTTATCCTATTTCAAAGTTGTATAACACTGAAGATTTTATCTATTTTGACAGAACTTATAGTCTGGAAAATGTTAGTAAATCAGGTACCCCTTAGGTTTAATCAGAATACTGATAGTTTTATAGTTTTTACATGTGCTAATTTTGCAGAATCTTATAAGAAATAAAACCTCTAGTGACTAGAGTCCAAATATTTACTTAAAGTGCACACCATGCACACACAACCCAAGTAAACTGTGGCTAACATTTTTTTACAGTTTGTTTGGAGGCAGGGTTAGTATTCAATAACATTATTTCTCTTTTCATTTTAACATAACTGATCTATTATATGCACAAGGGTATTTTAAATATAAATGTTCTTGGAGGAAATTTAAGCAAATTGATTTTTCATTGAAGTGTATATAGTTTATATCTGGAATTTTGATTGAAAGTAAGTCTTTAAAGAAGTTTGAAAGCTTGTCCCCTTTGTCTGCAAGGAAGCTATCTTCTCATGATAAACTTGTAGATTCAGAAGTAAAGCCGCCACTGCTTATAAAAGCAACTTCTGGATAAACATGATTAATTGGATACATGTATTTATCTTTACTTTCTTTTGAAAATAAACTAAAACAAAAGGTTAAGGAATGAAAAAAAGACAAACTCTAAGGACAAAGAGAACATGGGAGGAGATATCAACATAATTTTGGAAACTGGAATATTGATGGATGAGTGGTTACTAAATAAGAAAAGCTGAGTACCAGTCTTGTGCATCTGCTTTCCCTTTCTCCCACCTAGATGGTGAATATGAAGCCACTGACTGTGCAGATACTGATGGATCCCAGGGAAGTGGTCAGCATGAATGTAGTCGGGAACTAGAGCTATATCTAAGCATGAACATGTAGACTTTTGATTTTTGAGGCTGGGCATAATTGAGTATTGTAGATAAAATGCACTAGGTAAGCATATTTTATAAATTGTGTTTGATTAAAGGACTAGGATGATGTCTAAGGGAGAACCTCAGGGGCTCTGGTGATTCAGCGAGGTTAACTGTGGCTAACTGCACTGTTTTTTTTTTTTTTTTTTCTGTTTTGTTTTTGTGATGCTTCGGATTAAACCTAGGGCTTCGTGCACACTGGGCAAGTGCTTTATCATTGAGCTACACCCCTAGCCTGGAGCTGTCCTATCCAGTGTGTAGTCACTAGCCACATATGGCTTTTTTTTTTTTAAACTAAGACTTTTTTTCTTTTTTGGTGTTGAGGATTGATGCTACGGCCTTGTGCATGCTAAGCATGTGCTCTGTCATTGAGCTGTACCCTCAGTCTACATGTGGCTTTTGAGTATTTGAAATGTGGCTATCTGAATTGAGACACAATTAATTATTGAGATGTAGTATAAGTACAAAAAGATTGGGGACATAGTATAAAAAAGAATATGACTATATCATTAATGGTGCTGGGTTTTAGCTCAGTTGGTAAAGCGCTGCTCTGCAGTCTCTGAGGTCCCAAGTTCGATTCCCAGCACCACAAAAATGGGAGAAGGGCCTGGCAATCCACTCCCAAGGCAATCCCGAAACAGTCAGCCATTGAAAACCCTATGAGGGTCACTATGAGTCGGACCCAACTCGATGGCACCTAACAACAACAACAATAACAACATATCATTAATAATTTTTATATTAATTGGTTGTTGAAGTAGTAATTGTAAATATATTGGGTTAAATCAAATATTTGTAAAAAATAGTTTTATCAATTTCTTACTTTTCTAGTGTAGTTTCTAGAAAATTTTAAGTTACATATGTGATTCCTATCATTTTCTTTAATTCAGCTCTGATTTGGGGCATTGATCCCTAGAGATAGCTGGTTTGATTCCCTGGTCTATATCTTGGGCTGTTAAGAAAGACGTAACTCTAAATGGAGACTTCATCCATACCCAGCAATACCTTTTATAAGCACCCAAATTATTGCGATATATACCTTTGGCAAATTCCAAAACTACTACGGTGTTGTGAGTTGCAAGTCTGTTATTGGAATGAAAGGGAGTTGGCAAAATTATCAAGAGACCTCTTACTAAAATTTGTCATTTTCTTAAGTGCTATCCATTTATCATGCCTGTTCAGCACAGCTCTTCCCCTGAATCTATTTTAGCTTCTTCTTGTACCTGAGCACTGAATGACAAAAGAGAAAACTACACAGCTGAGCCCAGGGAGCATACCACAGAGTCATAGTTACCAACCTGGCCTTAGATTCTCAAGCTTTTTAGCAATCTTTTTATTTATTTTTTTCTTCTTCTTTCTTCTTTTTTCTTTCTTCTTCTTCTTCCTGGAGGGTTGAACCCAGAGCCTTGTGCATACTTTGCAAGCACTCTACCACTGAGCTGTACTCTCTTTTTCACTTTTATCTTCAGATAGGGTCTTGCCAAGCTGCCTTTGGCCTTGAACTTGCAAGCCTCCTGCCTCTGCCTCCCAAGTCATTTGGATTACAGGTGTGTGCCACTGTGCCTGGCTTTCTATGTTTTCTGATTAGCTTTTTGACCATATCTTTGTAGTGACTATTTAAAACCTCCTTTATTCACCAGGTGTGGTAGTGCACGCTTGTACTCCCAGCGACTTGGGAGGTGGAAGGAGGAGGATCATATGTTCGAGATCAGTGGCAGTCTGCATAATTTAGCAAGACCCTGTCTCAAAAAGTTAAAAAAAAATTGGGCTGAGGTTGCAGCTCAGTGGTTCAGCACTTGCAAAGCATGCAAGCACCAGGCCCTTGGTTCAAACCCCAGTACTGCAAAACAAAATGAAACAACAACAACAACAACAACAACAACAACCCAAAACCCTCCTTTATTCTTCTCAAACCTTCTATTCTTTTTCTAAGTATACTACCTTATTTCTGGTTTCCCTGAGAAATTACTAAAGAGGGCAACAGGGAAGCATACCCTTGACTTTCAGTTACTATACCTTTGGTCACAGCATTCTTTTACTCCTCCAGTGCTAGGCATGCTAATTCTCTCTTCTCTTGGCTGAAGCTAATTTGTTTCTGTGTTCTAAATCTTATCCCCTCCTACTGCTTCAGAGCCCTCTTTTGGCTACTTCACTTTCTTTCTCTTTCCATATTGGCTTCATCCCAATAATATTTAAATATGCATTTACCTTTGCTATCTTAAAAATTCTTGTGATCTCTTCTTTACCTACCACTGTTTTTGTTGTTAGGTGCCATCAAGTTGGGTCCAACTCATAGTGACCCTAGTGCTCTGCCATGCCTGCTACTGTGTCAGTGCTTCTCTGCTATTCATAGGGTTTGCAATGGCTGATTGTTTCAGGATTGCTTCAGGAGTGGATTGCCACATCCATCTCCCATTTTTGCAGTGCTTGGGATCCAACCCAGGGCCTCATAGAGTGCAGAGAGCAGTGCTCTACCAACTGAGCTAAACCCCAGCCCCATACCTTCCTTTCTTTAGGGGAGGGTGGTGCTGAGCACAGATCGCACATTTTGCAAACACTCCACCACTGAGCTGCATGCCAACTCCCTTTTCATTTTTTTAATCTTAAAATAGTGTCTTGCTAAGTTAGCCAGATTGCCTCTGGCCTTTAACTTGTGATCCTCCTGCCTCTACCTCCTGAGTGGCTAGGATTACAGGTGTGTGCCACTGTGCCCAGCCATCCTTCTGTTTTTAATAGTTGAGGTTTTTGAAGGAATGATCCACTCATTGTTTCCACATCATCACCTTTATTTACTTTTTAAATCATTGCAATGCTTCTGCTTTTCCCGCCACTGCTTTTGTCAAGTCACTGATAACTTACATATCTGTCATTCAAGGGCCCAATGTTCAATCTTAATTGTATTTAAACTCTCATATCATTTTGTCTTCTATGAAACACCTTTTTTTTTCCAGTACTGAGGATCAAACCCAGGTCCTCATGAATTCTAGGTAAGCACTCTACCACTGAGTCACACCCCTAGCCCTCCTCTTTTTTTTTTTTAATTGTTGTTGTTATTGTTGTTACACTCTTCTGGTTTTTCTTCTTAGTCTCCTTTGTGACTACTATTTTATGCTTACCCATTAAGTATTGGTGTTAGTTAAGACTCCTGCCGAAGGTTGTCTTCTCACTTTATACGCCTTCCTGTGTTTTCACTTGCTCTTAAATCTCTGCCTTCTATCCTGTTCTCTAGACCCATTTTCCATATTCATGCTACAGATACTACAGTACCTGTACTACCACATCTGTTCCTTGTACTTCATCTCAGCAAATAACAGCTGTATCAACCCCTAAGCACAAGGAGGAAACCACAGAGTCATCTACATCCCTTCCATCATTCCTTAATTCTCTGTCAGTTATGCACTAAATTCAGTCCATTTCATTACTTAATAGCTCTTGATTCTATTCACCTGTCTATATTTCAGGAACAAATACAAACTATCAGTGTAATCTCTTACCTGGTCTATTACAATGACCTGATTGCCCCTTTCCCAGACTTGTTACTATGTATAAAATCCCTGTGATGTTTCCAAAGATGTGCCCCAATAAACCGCATCTCCTAGTATTCCTACCCTTGTGTAGTCCCCTCCCATTTTGAACCTGAGCTGAGTGCGATCAGCTTCAGCTTTCTCTGCTAAGTGCTTCATAAGTATAGCTATCGTTTTGGAAGACCACTTGGAAAGAAAGTGACTGAAACTAAATAGGTAGAGAGGAAAGACCCAGGCATCCCTGCATCCCAAGTGAATCCATCCTATTTGATGTTTCTGATAAGCTACCATATGTATGAGAGAGGCATCTTAGATGTTCCATACCTGAAACCCCTCTGCCCCATGACTTCAGCCCGAAGCATCATCATATTCAGCTATAGAATTACCTGAGCTCAGTCAATTCACAGATTGAGAGATAACAAACTAGTGTTTATTTTAAATCACTAAACTTTGTGGTAGTGTATTTCATAACAGACAAAACCAAAACAAAACCTCTCTGTTCTCCTTACTACTCTAGTCTCATCTCTGGAATTTACCTTTGACACTTTTAAGCTCCACCTTCACTAAGCTGCTTGAATGTACTCTGCTTTTTCTTCTGTGCTTTTCGCTTCTGCTTTTAGAAACATTTCCTTTTTTAAATTAGAGCCACCTCCACTAACCAGTTCCTACTCAACTTCTGTGTCTTTGCTTAGATATTATTAAAATCCTGGATGACTAAGTTAATTGCATTGCTTATGTATTCCAATAGAAGCAAACATTACTTATTGGCAGAGTAATGGTTGAGATTATAGCGCTGAGTAGTGCAATCTTTTGCAAGTTACTTATGCCTTTTCAGTTTCTTCATCTGTAAAGTGAAAATAATAATACTAGTTATGACCTCATAAGTTTGTTGGGGGCATGTAAGAGTACTTAAAATATATTATCTATTATTAATATTATTCACACATTATCATAAGTGTTCATCACTTTTCCCCTAGAATCTAGCAAAGTGCCTGGCACATAATAAGTGCTAATATAAAATGTCAGTGACTGAAAGGATGAACGAATTTAGATCATTTGGGTTTTATATTGATCCAAATGAAAGCCTAATTTTTAAGTTGAAATACATATATATATAATACAAAATTTCCTTTTTAACTATTTTAAATGTAGAATTCAGTGATATTAACTATATTCACAAAGTTGTGTAACCATCACCACTATTTCCAAAATTTTTCATCACTACAAACAGAACCATGATTTCATTAAACAATAAATTCTCATTTCCATCTTCCTCTTGAGTCTCATAACCTCTATTCTACATTCTGTCTCTATGAATTTGCCTATTTTTTAGATTGTCATATAAGTGGAATCATACAATATTTGTCCTTTTATGTATGGCTTATTTCACTTTGGACAATGTCTTTAAAACTCATCCATTTTGCAGCATTTATCGGAATCTTTTTCCGTTTTAAGGCCAAATATGTGTACAGTACATTTTGTTTATTCATTCATTGTTGAACACTTGAGTTGTTTTCAACTTTTGGCCAGTATGAATAATGCTGCTCTGAACATGGGTGTTCAAATATCTATTAAAGTTCCTGCTTTCAGTTCTTTTGAGTCTATACCAGAAGTGGAATTGCTGGATCATATGGCAATTCTATTTTTTTAATTTTTTGAAGGAACCACTGTATTATTTTCCGTAGCAGCTATACCATTTTTACATTCCCACTTGAAATGTACAGGTGTTGGACCTTTCTACATCTCTTTGACACTTACTATTTTCTGTTGTTTTCATTTTTAAATAGCCATCCTGATGTATGGGAAGTAGTATCTAATTTGCATCTCCCTAATGATTAGTGAGGGGCTGGGATTTAGCTCATTTGGTAGAGCACCATTCTGCAGTCTCTGAGGTCCTGAGTTCAATTCCCAGCACCACAAAAACAGGAGAAGGATGTGGCAATCTACTCCCAAGGCAATCCTGAAATAATCAGCCATTGAAAACCCTATGAGGATCTGTATGAGTCAGACATGACTCGATGGCATCTAACAACAACAACAACAACAACAATTAGTGATGTTGAGCATCTTTTCATGTGCCTGTTGGCAATTTGTATGTCTTCTTTGGAGAACTATTTATTTAAGTCCTCTAGCCATTTTAAAATAAAGTTTTACATTTAGTAGTTGAATTGTAGGAATATTGTATTATATTAAGTCCTTATTAGATATATGATTTATAATTTTTTTCTGTTCTGAGGATTGCTTTTCCCTTCTGTTGACAGTGTTCTTTGATATACAAAAGTTTTTAATTTTTATGGGGTCCAATTTATATATTTTTCTTTTGTTGCCTGTGCTTCTGGGTCATATTTAAGAAATCATTGCAAATTCAATGTCATAAAGATTTTTCCTTTTTTCCCTAAGAGTTTGGTAGTTTTAGAGTCTTTGATCCATTTTGTGTTAATTATTGAATATGGTAAGGGTCCAAATCCATTGCTTTGCATGTGGATATCCACCTTTTACACTACGATTTGCTGAAAAGATTATCTTTTCCTGATTAAGTCGTTTTAACACCCTTGTCAAAAATCACCAATACTAGAGGGTTTATTTCTGGGCTCTCTTTCTTGCATCAGTCTATATGTCTGCCTTTATACCAACACCACACCATTACGATTACTTATAGCTTTTGCTTTTCTTTGTAAAACCTTTTTATTTTTAATTGATCAATGAATATTTGTATACATTTTTTATTAGAAATTTTTAGTGTACGTCATAATGTGATTCATTTTGACATGCTTTCCATTGTGACAATTTTCATATATGCAATTTGATAAACATTATTCATATAGGTTACCCCTTACCCTCCTCTATGTTTACCCCCCTACCCCCCTTCCCATCTAAGTTTCCCATCCAAGTCTTCTCTATCTTTTACTATGTAGTATTTTTCTATATGTCCTTGGGTTCCATTTCTGTTTAAGATAGAAACTTTTCCTGTAGTGGTCTTTGTTTCTATCTTGTTAGAACAATTACATGCGATTTCTAGTCCATTTATATTGACCTCATTCTTATCTTCCC
>VMDO01021518.1:0-35277 GCA_007922755.1 Pedetes capensis | reverse complement strand
ATTTTTGTGCCAGTACCAAGCTGTTTTTGCAACCACTGCCTTGTAGTAAAGTTTGAAGTCAGGGATTGTGATTCCCCCTGCATTAGATTTGCAGCTTAAAAGTGTTTTGGCTATACGTGGTCTTTTGTGGTTCCATATGAATTTTTGGATCATTTTTTCTATTTCTGTGAAGTCAATCAGTGGAATTTTAATGGGTATTGCATTAAATCTATAGATTGCTTTTGGTAGGATAGCCAAAAAATTAAAAGTTTTAAAAAAATCATTAAAAATATAAAGAAAGCTTAACTTGAAAAGTAAAGGCTGTTTGTAGGAACCTGAGTTCAAGCTCCTGAGATCTGACATTGGTAAGAGAAGTAGGAGGAATAATTTGTGGAGTTTTTCATTTTCTTGTGGTGCTGGGAGTTTGAACCCAGGACCTTGCACATGCTAGGCAAGTGCCCCACCACTGAACTGCACTCCCAGCCCCTTATTTATTTATATTTTTAGTTTTGAGGCAGAGTCTTGCTAAGTGGCTCAAGATGCCTTAGCCTCCTGAGTCACAGGATTACAAGCATATGCCAAGATGCCCAGCTGGGAAGAATAACTTGTAACTTCTGTGGTAGATCCAGTAATTGGTTACAGTTCTTACACTGTCACATTCGTTCTTGGCAAGTCTTTTTGTGGGCAGCATATAGTGTCCTTGAATTTGACCTTGGGCTTGGATGTGTGACTTGTTGCAGCCAGTGAAATGTATGTAGAAGTTACAGAGAGGCTTTAAAGGGCATCTCATGTTTCCATTCACTCCCTTGAATTTCTATTGCCATTGCAACGTGTCCCAGTTGGTGCACTGGTTCTAGACAAGGTGAGAAGCACATAGAATAGAGCCACCATTGCTACTCATGCTCAGTCCATGCAGCCAGTCCATAGGCTCATGACTGAGAAGTTAATGCTTATTGTTAAATCCCTCAGAGGGTAGGATAATGAGTCTAACCCAGAAATAGCCAAGCTTAAAACTAACCTAAGGACTAGCTGCGCCAAGGAAGCAGACTTCTGTTGGATGGAAAGAGGGATCATTTTGCCAAGGAAGATGAACTGGTGAATTAGAAGTTACCTGTCCATGGGGATGTTCAGTCTTCAGGAAGATACCCATAGTCTGCCTAGTAGAAAACCATACCTGTATTCAAAGTGACTACTAAGGGATTTGTGGGAAAGGTCCTGGGCCATTTCAGCTGCCTGTCAGCAGAGAGGGAGGATGAGCATGGAGGTGTCATGAGTGCAGAAAAGGTGTTAGGAGGAATAGAGACTGTGGGGAATTTTGACTGCCCCACCACGGCATTAATCTTTGATTCAAATCAGTGTATCTTCTCACAATGAAATGCATGTCAAAATGAAACACATCAAGTTGTACATTAAAATTTTCCAACTAAAAAAAGACACAATATTCTGCTGCTAATGCACCTCACTGCCATGTGTATGCAGGATGTGAGTGTTTAATAAATACTATTTCATGATAAGAAAAAAAATCAGTGTACCTTCTACAGTCAACCTGGCTCCCCTTCCTCTTACCTCAAAGTCCTCACCGCAAAGATCCAGCTCAAGGCCAATGTTACCTTCATTTTCCCCTGATCTTTCCAGACTTTTGAGACCAGCCCAGTTCTAAATTCCTTTTTTTCCCCTCTAAATTCCTTATCTTGGCTGTAATTTATCTGCTGTCTTAACATTTTCCTTGACTTTTTCCAGGCTGAGTTAGATGCTTTCCATGTGCTCACATAGTGTTAACTCAGGTTGAAGATCTTGCTGCTCTGACCATGGTCTTGTCTTTTTCTTTAAAGCTGTGAGCTGGGAGAAGACCAAGAGCATGGGCTATTCAGCATGGCATGTCCTCTGTCTCCACAGTACCTGGCAGGAAATACTTCTCGAACAGGAAGATGAGGATTTTGTCTGTCTTTCTGCTATGAGTTTAAACTTTTGCATGCCTTTTGGTACTGACAATCTCATAGTATTCCAACACTTGCCCATGTATTCATTCAAAAAATATGTGATGAGTGGGGCTTACCTTGGTTTACAAAGCCTTGTGTGACTTGAGTCCCACCCGTCTCTTTGACATCAGGTTGTATGACTCCCTATGACTCACTGACCTACTCTAGGTAGGCTGGTCTTTTCTCAGCTTTGTGAATCCCTAAAGCTCATTCCCATCTCAATGCCTTTGCAGATTCTTTAGCTACAATCTCTTCTCCTTGATCTTCAGTGTCTTCCTCTTTCTTATCACTAAGCTCCCATTTTAAAAGTCTCCTTTGGGAATACTGTCCCGAGTACCCAGTCTGAGGTACCACCCTGCCTCTCCATGATGCTTTCAGTCTCAGTTCTCTGCACCACACTCAATATTTTCTGAACATATACTTTCTTCTTTCATTCTCTTCCTCTTTCCCTCTATCCCTCTGTCCCATTTTTCCTTCCTGTCTCTCTCCCTCCAACTTTCCTTCCTTTCCTTTCCTTCCATCCTTCCTTCCTTTCCTTCTTCCTTCCCTCCTCCCTCCCTTCCTCCCTCTCTCCTACCCTACTGATTATCTGCTAAAACATCATCTTTATTATAACAAATACCTTTTTGTCTTGTTCATACCCATATTCTTAATGTCTGATAAATATGTTTTGAATAAATAAGTGAATGAATATGGATTCAGCACTCAGCTGTGTGTTGGGAATACAATGGGAAGAAGAGAGACAAGTTATTGGCTCCAAGTATTTTACAGTTTTGCTGAATTCAGGATCAATGTAGACATGGTACTGCAGAAAACCAAAACTGACCAATCAATCAGACAACAAAACAAAACAGAACAAAGTGGACTGGATTGTGCATAGCCCATTGGATATCCCCAAACCTTAGGTTGCTGTATGAAATGAGGATAATAACACCTGGTTTGCAGGTTCACTCTGAAGAGTAAATGGGATGATGAATGAAGAGCAGAGCCAAGCATCATGCCTGAGATGCAGCAGATGCTCTGTGTGTGATTTTCTCCACTGCCCTGTCCCATCTCCTCTCTGACATGTGAAAGAAACATATTAAGATGCTTTTATTAATCTCCCATCAGAATCGCTACAGAGAAGTGAACTTAAATCCAAGTATGACTCCAAGTTTTCAGTCCAATTATGAAAATCTTTCTGTGTTCAGTCTTCCAGAGTGCTAACAGTAGAGTTAGAATCGACTACAGGTCATTTGTGTGACATGCACTTTGATTCTTTCAAAGCCTTTGTGACCCAGGAGGTCTTGTTAGGTGCTGTCCCAGCACAGTATGATGGAGAGCTATGTGATAATTGGCCAGAAGCCATTGAAAAAGCATGAAGGGTCTAGAAGTGCTATAGACAAGACTGCTCTTCTGCAGAGAGGCATTTGACAACCACTGGGGTCGCCTGAAACACTACCATGTGAGATGACATTGTTGGAGTGGAAGTCCAACTTTAATAATCATTTGCATGTTAGCCATTTTCTATTCTAGATGCTTAAATAGATTTGGTGCAACCTTAACAGCCTAAGTAATTGTGATGTTGACCCCACGGCTGTGATAAGGTTAAGCCAGTCCATGTCTGGGGGTAGGTCTTTTTGAAGACAAGATGGCTGAGTGTCTAATGAGCTAAATCCTACAGAAGCCTTGGAAAAATGGCACTCCTGGCCAGTGGAAGGGCTAGGTCAAGCACAATTACACAACACAGCTCCCAAAGTTTGCACATTTCTGTTCCTAATCTTTTCCCCCTCCCTCCTCCCACCTACACAGCGTGCCCTTTAAATATTTATTTGCCCACCTTTGCTGTGTATGGCAGACTTTGTCTCAGAAGTCAGCTTGATCCCTTTGAAGGTGTTTACTAATTAGATCATGCTGGGAAGTTGGGCAACTTCAGATATATTTATCCTGGGTAAAGAGCTCCCTGGACCCAAGGCCCCTAACAGCTCCAGGGAGGTCAGCTGTAGCTCCCCCATCATTTTCCTCATTGGAGGAAGTTCTAATGATTATCCAGTTAAGCTGAATGACACACTGCTTCCTTTTCCACCATTAGCTTCTGACAGTTTGGAGCAGACAGGGTGACTG
The DNA here is from genome assembly GCA_007922755.1 of Pedetes capensis. Taxonomy (NCBI): domain Eukaryota; kingdom Metazoa; phylum Chordata; class Mammalia; order Rodentia; family Pedetidae; genus Pedetes; species Pedetes capensis. Next base: position 31,216 of record VMDO01021518.1, on the reverse strand, counting down.
GATCCAGAAAACTGAATGATCTTGTGGTATTAGGTGCCATCAAGTCAGTGTCTGATTTATAGCAACCCTACCTACAGCAGGCAAAACAGTATTGTTAGTGCTTCTCTCCTTTCAATAGAGTTTTCAATGGCTGATTGTTTTTTCGGGAGTGAGTTGCTGGGTCCTTTTCCTAAGCCAACATCTCCTGGTGTTCCCAGGTGGTCTTCTATCCAAGTACTAACCAGGCCCAACCCTGCTTAGCTTCTGAGATCTGATGGAATTGAACACTGCAGGGGTGCGGCTGCAGGCCAGTGATCTTAGAAAGTACAATTAAGGATCCATTGGGTACAGATTTCAACTTGACACAGCTATGAGAAATTTACTTAGGGATATAGCATTCAGGCTGTAGGCCTTGACTTGAATATGATTTTTGGCATGAAACGAAAATTGCTGCTGCAATAATTCACGCTCAATAGATCCACAGATCACTGCCTTCAAATATGCTGAAGTAATATTTGCTGCAGGAGAATCTGTGCTGTGCCCACGCACAGGTGTATGTGTTCAGGTGTATACGGATGGGCCATAGATGTTTGTGTGTGCCTGTGTGTGTGCATATTTCTAGCTGGAAGAGCTTTTAGAAGTGCTGAAAGCACAAGCTGAGGGGGAGAACTTTACTGTACTGGGTCACAAAGCAGCCTCAGTCCATGGTTTATGATCACTGGATTCTCTTCCACCCCTTTGGTCATTGTCAAGGGTCTGATAGGGAGAGAGGAAGAGGTGATCATGATTGTCTGGAATGTCTGTTTGTGGTCCCAGAGGATCCCCACAGAGATCTTTGCCTCAAAGGTCTCAGCTTGTTCCAACAGCAGGGACAAGCACTCTGACTTCTAGAGCAGTGGCATATTGCACCTTGGGGTGTCTAGACATATGCTGAGAATGATGTTGTCAGCACTGTGATAGAGCTGTGGTTGTCCATGGGCTTTGCTTTGCATGACCTCCTTCTGCCAGAGACAAGAGTGCACTCTCTCTCTGTCTCTGTGGGCCTTTGTGCAAAGGCCTGCCACAGTCCATAACCCACAATCTCTTCAACTTTTACCATCAGGCCAGGGGCACCTTTATCTTGTAACCTCTGCACCTAACTCAGTGCCCAGCTCAGCAACTTTTATTGAAGGACCAAATGAACACAGATCCCAGGGAAAGCTAGTTTCCTCTTGATGTTTCTAGAATGTAGCTTCTCTCAATCAAATGGACAGATTCTTGGAGGTAGCAGGGTGGTAAAGAACAAGGCCATCCAGCAGTGGCAGTGTCCATTTATCCTGAGAAGATCTGATTTTCATTTTTTGGTTTGTGTAAGGAAAAGTCTTGCTGTGTAGCCAAGGCTGGCCTGGAACCTGCTATGTAGATCAAACTAACCTTGAACTTGTGTTGATTCCCCTGCCTCAGCCTCCTGACTGCTGGGATTACAGGTGTGTGCCACCACACTTGACTCTGATTTTCCATTGAAAAGGCTGCTTTACCTTTAATCCTTCTACCACTATCATGCTAGCTCTTATATTACCCTACTTCCTAATTTAATGCTTTGACCCGAATGCAGTTAAGCGTCCTTCTCTTTCTGTCATTTAGAAGTACTGCTAAGTGTTTAAAGCTTAGTGGTTAGGTTTGAACTCCCTGGATCTGAATTGCACCCCCATTATGAATGAGCTGGGTGACCTTGCTCAATTCATTTTTTTTGTAGTACTTCTTCAGTTTCCTCAGCTGTAAAGTGGAGTTGGTATCAGTACTTCTTAAGGATGTTGGGAGGAGTTTCTTCATTAAATGGCACATACTTTTTGAGGTTGTAATCAATTCATGTCCTTCCGAAAGACTTGATAAAGTTTAGTTCTTCCCCTGATGAACTATAGCAAGCTTCCTCCTTTTTGTTTTTAACTTATTGGGATGCATAAAAAAGGGTAACTTTTGTATGGGGAACTTGGCTAAAAAGAAGAAAGAATGACTTCCCTGGGGCTTCCTCTGTGCAGAAGTGTGAAAGAAACAGAATCCTGGCATGACTGCAAACATTCGGTGTGCACACTGCACTGTGCCATGCTGTTGGCTGCTCTGGTCTGTGAGAGTTTTTATGCCTTTCCAGCCCTGGGTTCTGGTTTCAAAAAGGAGCCCTTTTTTTTTTCTTAGGGAGAAAGGCTGCAGGGTGGTACCAGGAGGAGATCCGAGGAAAGGCAAGCCATGGTACAGGTGAAGGAGTGTCAACACTGTGAGCTTGTGGTGGATTGGAACCAGCTGTTGTGGCTTTCTGGACTCCAGCATAGTTCTCCTGTGATCATTGCCAAGAAGTAGCTAGTTTTGGAGGAGGCTGACTGTGGATCATTCTTAACTTGTCACTGGAACTCAGTGGGCCTGAGTGAATCATAATGAAGAAGCATTGCTTGCTGTGGTTTCCCAAGACCTGGCGGACACAGAAAGGAATGTGGCCAGCCTTTCTAGTCAACCTTGATTGGAGAGCTGATGGCAACAGCTGGACTTTATGACGGCAGCTGTAGCTCACAGCCTTCATGGGCCACTGTGGCTCATAAAACTTTTATGAAACCTCGGTCACCCCCTTGGCAAACCCTATGTCATCAGGAAGGGTACAAAAAGCAGAAGGAACACCTAATGACAGATCCCAGGGTTTTGGTCCTTTCAGGGAGGGAAGCTCAGCATTTTTGGGTTCCTGCCAAGAACCAAATTGCTGAAGCTATGGGACTTGTTCCCAACCGTAAGGTCCTGTTTGATGGGAATGACTGTAGCTGTAGGTAATTCTGAGGTCTATTTGCAATCCCTACCATCTACTGGAATTTGATGACTTAGTGATGCAGAGAGGAGAAATGGGAAAATGTGGGTGTTTAGGGACCCAATAGATTGTTGTTAAAAAATACCAATTTCATATATGTAGTTTCTACATTTACACAAAACAAAACAAAAACCAACAATTTACCAACTCTCAGGAGAGAAAATGGACTCACTACCAGTTCTTCTAAGTGAGTAGGTGAGTGTCAATACCTATGGCAGAGAGTACAGTTTAGCATATGTTCAACTACAGGTCCTTGCCAAGTGCAGCCCACCCTGTATTTCCTGAAGCATCCACCTCTGAGATTTCCCAGGACTGAATCTTTTTCTTCCCTTTCTTCCTCTTTTCCTCCTTGTGTCTTCTCTGCCACATGGACTAATGGAAAATATACAGAATTAAAAATCAGTTTCCCTGGAGTCAAATCACTATGAGATATGGGATTCTCTGACCCTTGCTTTTTTCCATCTACTAACTGGGCATAGTATTTCTTTGCCACAGGTTAAGTGAGTTTCAGTTACCCATTTAGACAAAAAAAAAAAAAAAAAAAAAAAAAAAAAAAAAAAAAAAAAAAAAAAAAAAGAATTATTGGCACCAAAGTTTAACACATGCTAGATTTTTATATTTTAATTTTCTGTTTTTAACATCTGCTTCTCATTTTTTCCCCAATTAGATCTGTATATGTCTGCCAAAGACACAGACAAGCATCTTTAGTTTCACTGGTGGGATGATAGGTCCTTGAATTTGGGGATTAATAAAAGATTTCCCCAATATGTTTTAGTATAAACAATGGTGGAATTATAATAATCTCTTTTATAATGCCTTTGTCCATACTTGTAAACTTTCTATAACTTTTCTGTATCTATCGACACCATCCTATATTATCCAGACTGCTATTCCAATAGACTTTTAACTGGGGTCCCTGTTTCTTTCTCTTTCCTTGTCAGCTTCTCCTAGATATAGCACACATTAGCTCACTTTTGTTATTGTTGTTAGGTGCCATCGAGTCGTGTCCGACTCATAGCGACCCTCATAGGGTTTTCATTGGCTTATTATTTCAGGATGGCCTCGGGAGTGGATTGCCACATCCTTCTCCCATTTTTGTGGTGCCAGGAATTGAATTCAGGACCTCAGAGACTGCAGAGCATTGCTCTACCAACTGAGCTGAATCCCAGCCCCATTCACTCACTTGCTGTTGTTAGGTGCCCTCAAGTCAGTATCCTACTGATAGCGACCCTCATAGGGTTTTCAATGGCTGACTGTTTTGGGATTGCCTTGGGAGTGGATTGCCAGGCCCTTCTCCCATTTTTGTGGTGCTGGGAATCGAACTTGGGACCTTAGAGACTGCAGCACAGTGCTCTACCAACTGAGCTAAATCCCAGCCCATTCATTCACTTGAAAACATATATCAGATACCTGCTAGGTTTCCAAAACTATGGAATGTGCTGGGCTTATTTCTCATGAGTTGAATTCCTCCCTCTGATTCCCATCAGTTTTAATATAAATGTCCAGCCTCATTACTTATGAATCAAAATCCCTGAATGTACTTGTTTCAACCTGCTTTTTAATTCTCTCTCACACAACATGATCATCCGCTCTGTATCCATCTCTTCACAGTCTCTGTGGCCTTGTTTGTACCATGTCCCTTCCAGGGATGACCACCCATCTCAATTTTACTTCTTCCAATCTAGAATGGCGCAGAGATCTCAGGTGTTCATTCTTTCATGAAACTCTCCTGATTATTTCTCCCTAGGACCCTTGTAGCTTAATAACCAAGTCAGTATCATTCAAATTGGTAATTAGCTTTTCAAACACTTAGGAAAACAATGAGGTTACAAGGTGTGTGACTAAAACCAGGGAAACATATTGCCTTACATGCTTTTACATCCTGTGAAGGATCTAATGTGGTGTCTTGCCCAACAAATACTTGCTTCTTTATTGTTTGAGCCATAAAATAAAACATTACAAATTATGTGCTGCTGGAATTATTTTTAGGACTGACTTTGGGTACAAATTTGGTATCTATGTTCTCTCCAATTTGACTTCTGTGGAGTATTCACCCCTCTTGTGCAATCCACAGTAGGTGCTTATTAAATTGTAGCTATTGTCAATATTTACAATGGATGTTAGAGTTTTTTGGACAGTGGCAGTACACTAGTAGTCTTTGGAAGACTCGTTGGACTTAAAGGGATGTGTGCAGCCTGATATAGGGTGGGATATATAGATTGCTCTTTGGGGAGATGTCTGGTATCAAACCACTTTCTTTGTTGGAACAAACTCCTTCTTTGTTGGAGAGCAGTGGCTTCCACCCACCACAGATCTCAAATACTTTCGATCCTTCCTCTCCTTACCCTGAGGCTTACAGATTTAGCAAATGCCTAGAGTGTGGCCCACTCAGTCCTGCCACTTTGCTTCATTGGATTTTGAATGCTGACTGTATGGTTCATTTTCTGTGGTTCTGAAGCCTGAGTATATGTCCCAAAGCTAAATGATCATTGAGAATCATTTACCTCAAAAGCTGCTTTGGTGGTGGCAGTCAGCTGTATTCTTTCCTCTCCCTACATGTGATTGTTCAGCTTCCTTCTCTTCAACCACCCACTTTGTTACGGTCCTTATTTTCTGGTTTTTGTTTTTTGTTTATGTTGTTGTTGTTGCTTTGTTTTTTTGAAACAGCATCTCGCTAGATTATGCAGACTGGCTCTGATCTCAAACTTGCAATCCTCCTGCCTCCTCCCAAATTTCTCGGATTATAGGTATGTGCCACCGTGCCTGTAGTCCTTATTTTCTAAGAGTCCTGTTGCCGCAAGCCTCTGATAAACTTTCAGTACATCTCTACCCCCCTCTCTTTCACCAAATGTTATTTGAAACCAAGAACTCCGAGTGACGTACTACATATCTCAAGCACTTCCTATCATGATAAGGAATCCATGGTGCATTGACTACTTTTGACCCCATTCCCATGAATGGCTGTAAGCCTAGATGGGAGCATTTGCTGCCATTGCCTTTTTTATCATGGTTTCCATTGTGTACTTACAGGGAGTCCTAGAGCCAGAAAGAATGTGGAGCTGACCTCTCGCAAGCTAAGCCATTTGCTGTGAAGTCACCTCTACATCCTCTGAAGCCATGGGATAGCACTTCTCAGTTTGAATGGTTACCATGTTCCTGTCTTTCACTCCTACCTGAGGAGGGTGGATCAGCCAAGGAAACTGTGAAGCCTTTCTTTTCAACACAGGATCTTGTGATCAGGAGACATGAGTTCTCATCTGACCTTTGCTGTCCAATCATTGCATAAGCCAATTATCTCTGTCCTTTAGTCATCTCTTCTATAAACTAGGCCAAGTAGCAGCAGAGGTTATTCTAAGGAAGAAATAATATAATTATTACATTGGGATCTTTGCAAAACAAGACTCATGTAGTGATAAACAGATGGTATCACAAATATATTTCACAATAACAATGATTTAAAAAACAGCCATGGAAAGAACATTAGGAAAGCTTGGGTGATTTTTGTGGTTTTGGTGATTCACCACTGAGCAGATATTGCCATTGAAAGGCAGTGAGGGACCATGGGCTAGAGCCAATCTACTGTCTTTCTTATTCAGGTAGTGACCTCTTCTGGGGAAAAAAAGAGACCAGCAAGGCCTCAGCAGTGACACATATGACATCTGCACCAAGGCAACTAATTTTGAGGTGGATGGTCCCCAGGGGCAGAAACTCTTAGTACAGATGTTTGCCTTGGGCAACCAGGTGGAACACAGAAATGAATGAACTAAAACTGAGAATCATTTTCCCAGGAGTTCTGCCCAGGAAAGCCTTCATAGGGAGAGCTAATGAAATGTCACATGTCTATCCATATATTGTGGTGAGGCTACTGTCCACACAAGCTGGCCTGATCCAAGATACCAAGATCAGCTGTTGGGAATGCTGGTTCAACAGTTCCAAATGGAAAAGGTATGTTTGTGCATTCCTAACTGAAACAGAGACAGACTCTTGCAGATGGATGAAGTAACGATAGACAATGGTGAAATTGAAAGGGCAAGGGACTCTTACTAAATGGCCCTCTTTAGGAGCAGGAAAGGGACAGTCCCCTACTGTCAACAGTGAAAACCATATAGAACATTTTTTTAATACACCAACCATTCCTCTGCAACTTCACACTCTTGGGAGGAGGAAGAAGGAAGACCTCCAGGAAGTCTTGATGACTTAAGCAACCATAGTATTGCTCTTTGCTGTGCACCTGAAGAACTTAGTCTAAGTCTGAGGATGGAGCATTTGATCCTACATGTTCTGCAATGGGCAGTATATACAACACATGACTGAGGATACAAGCCATGACTTCCATTTTGACTCTCGGTGACAAGGTGCAGGGCTGTGTAAATCACAATGTCTTACTCCTTGTTGAATGGTATTGGAAGAACTGGACTTAGAAAGGGAAAAAGACTTGGCCAAGGCCCACCCAGAAATACAGAGACAGGGCTCAAATTAGAACTGGGTCTTCTGACAATTTTTTTCTGTGTTTTAGCAGCCATTCTTCTTCCACTTCAGTCTAGCTCTCTTATTGTTGTTGTTAGGTGTTACTCACTCAGAACCCACTCATAGCACCCTTACATCCAACAGAATGAAACACTACCCAACATTGCACTATTCCTGGAACTATTCCAGTGCTTCTCTGCTATTCATAAAGTTTTCAAGGGCAGATTGTTTTGGGAGTGGGCTGCCAGATCCTTCTCCCAAGCCTATAGCACTTGGTGTTCCCAGCTGGTCTCCCATCCAAGTACTAACCAGGCTCAACCCTGCTTAGCTTCCAAGATCTGATGGGATGGGATGCCACAGGGCTATCACTGTAGGCCCTACTGCATAATACTGTACAGTAAATTGGTTAGAAATATTCATATTGATTGATTAAGGATGTGATAGCTACAATTTGTTAAGAAATGATTGTATGCTAGTTCCTGCTCATTTGTTTATTTAACAAATATTTACTAAATGCCTATAATGTATTAGGTATGAGGGATGCAAAAGTAAACAAAGAATGATAAACTTATATATTAGTCAGCCTTGCCACCACTGTGACAAATCAGACAGAAACACTTAAGGGGGAAAGATTTACTTGGCTCATGGTTTCTGAGGTTTTTGTGCCTCATGGGGAGAGTGGTAGAATAGAGAAGCTCACATTATGGTGTCTAGGAAGAAGAGAGAGAGAGAGAGAGAGAGAGAGAGAGAGAGAATGCCTGTGGTCCCTCACTTTCTTCTTTTTGTCTTTATATTTCATCTGATGAAAAATGGTGCTGTCTACATTCAAGATAGGTCTTACTCTCATAGTTAATTTTTTCTGAAAATGCCCTCAGAGACATACGCAGAGGTGTGCTTTACTAATATCCTAGGCATCTCTCAATCCAGTCAAATTGACAAACAAAATTAACCACTCACAGCTTGCATAGCCATTGTAAAAAAATTCTCATTATCAAAGATAAAGCAAAAACTGTTTTATCTCTTGAAGGGAAGAGCTTTGATACTGTGAGATGTTCTTATGACAGAGTTGGGATTATGGTTCAGGGAAAGCTTTCCCAAGGAAGTAGCAATTCTATTCATCTCTCACTCAGGCCTAAAATTTCACCTTTACCTCCTCTCACTTTCTTACACACTACATCCTAACCACCATCAAACCTTATTGAATCTACATATGAAATATATTCAGAATCCCCTAGCTTCTCACCACCTCTGCTGCCAATCTACTTTGCCCAAATACCCCAATCTCTTGCCTCTATTTTTGGAATATGGTCTGTCAGCTGTTATTCTTGTCTCCCCCTAGCCAAATATATTTGGAAAAGACTAGGACAAAAGATTTCTTAAACCTTGTACTGTAGGACTTCTCAGAGGTTTTCATATTCTGATCAACACAGGGTCCCTCCAACATAGGGATACAGAATACTACAGACATAATTGACCACAGGAGTTTTTTCTTAGGGTGCAACAGCTTAGGAACAACAGCTGTTCCACTGAACATGTTCTAGAATACCCAGAAAATGTCTATGGAAAATATATTATGTAAAGGATTATTAAAGATTATTGGCATCCCACGGGATGATATGATGGCAAATGGAGCCAGTTACAACAGGTGCACTGAACCAGAGTCAGGTTAACCAAATTCTAGCCTCACATCTTCTGAACTCTGTGGTCTTGGTCAAGACATTTTCCTTCTCTTCATATGTTTTCCTCCTTTGTGAAATGCAGATAAGAGTTCTAGTCCTGCCTACTTTTTCAGGCTATTGAGAGAATCAAGTAAGATAAAGTACGGTAAAGAAAGAGCACCACATTCCCCCTACTAAACCAAACCAAAACCAAAGTCAGCACTGCTCCTTTGCTAGTTGTGGGCACCTAGAAAAACATTGATTTTTCTGGCTCTATCATCTCCACCCTTAATCTCAATCAATGAGCAACAAAATAATATTTGGTTTATCTACTTGAGCAACTGGGAGTAAAACCCAGGGAGTTGCTGACAGTTCACTAGAAATCAAACCAAACAAAAAACTAATTGGAGCTAAGGCTGCAGAGGTCTGGGATTTAGCTCAGTTGGTAGAGTGCCCCTCTGCAGTCTCTGAGGTCCTAAGTTCAATTCTCAGCATTGCAAAAATGGGAGAAGGATGTGACAATCCACTCCCGAGGCAATCTAGAAACAATCAGCCATTGAAAACCCTGTAAGGGTCGCTGTGAGTCGGACATGACTCAACAGCACCTAACAGCAACAACAACAACAACAACAACAACAACAACAACAACAACAAGGCTGCAGAGAATGTCAGTCTGCGGCATGCATGGAGCAGGCAAGAAAAGCCAGTTACCTGCACAGCACAGCAGAAAGAGTGAGAAGAGCAGGGACCTTGTGAGAAAGCCCAGCGAAGTAAGAGAGCCTGCACATGCAGCTGTGGGGAGAAGATAGTACATCTGAAATGATGCTGGTGAAGAATTTCTTACCACCTTAGCTGATAGTATTGACATAGTGCCCTGCACACAATCATTGAATGGCACTGGGTGTGGTGATTCAGGGAGGGTCAATGGGGCAGTAAAATTTGAAGCTGGCAAAGTTCTGTGGGTTTTTGTAAAGTGCCTATTCAGAGAACTTGGTTCATACCAGGTCAGCAAGTAGCAGCTGGGCCGATGTAATGGGATTTAGGCCAATGTGTGTGAGGTACTTGGAATTGTGTCAGTATATGTGAGCTACATTGTCAGGGACACTGGAGCTTTAAATGTCATGTTTCCCTTGTACTGTTATTCTTGCCCTCCTAGCACTAATCATTCTGAATGGTAATTATCTGTATCTGTAAGACTGAGAGTCTGCAAGGGCAGGGAGTTGGTCTCTTTCTCTGTTGTGTCTCTACTACCTGGTATGTAGAAAGTCCCAAAGAAAAATTGTTGATTGAATGAGTGAATGAATAGGTACACAAATAGTTTACACAGGTAGCCGACTTGAAGGAATTAGATACGCCATTTTTTATCATTTGTTTCTTGATCATAAGAATAGTCATGCTTTCTTCTGATATAGTAAGAAAACAAATGGTTGGGGTATCTTTTCTAAAGTTTTGCTTTTCCTGTAGCCGTAGCACTGTGGTATCTGATTCTGTCAGATCTCAGAAGCTAAGCAGGGTCAGGCCTGGTTAGTACTTGGATGGGAGACCTGCTGGGAATACCAGGTGCTGTAGACTTGGGAGAAGGACTTGGCAACCCACTCCCAAAAAACAATCAGCCATTGAAAACCTTATAGACAGCAGAGAAGCACTAACAATAGTGTTTCACCTGTTATATGAAGGGTTGCTATGAGCTGGGCACCGACTCAATGGCACCTAACAACAACTACAACATATACTCACTGATTCATCTTGAAGAGCTAAGATAGAAACCAGGCACATGGGACAAATACTCTCTAGTCAATTATTTGTGATTTGTGTCATCTAGAATGTTCTTTGATTTGGTATTGATACCTGAGGTCAGAAACTTGGTTCAGTTCTGTTATGCCCTCAAAATCCAAGAAGAGCACTGATCATCCAGTGAGCACTCAGTGAACATTTGTTGAATGAATAAATCAATGGCTACCAGGTATTCTTTCATTTTTGTAATTTTTACAGCAAAAATATTTAACCTTTATAAGTTTTTTATTTATGTTTTATTATTTTAAGACAGTTTAAAGAAACTTCATCCATATGAAAAGTTTAAATCCAAAGCACTTTTCCCACCTATCCTTAGACTTACAACTGAGTGTCCAGCATCCCAGGCAGGAATTGAGTAGGATTCAAAGCTTTGTTTGCACAAAGCTATTTACCAAGATTACTAAGCAAACAGAGAAATGGAACAAAATGATGAAGGCAATCTATGAGGCTTTCCTGTGGGATTTTCTGACTGCTCTCAAGGCATTACTAGTGACTGATGAAATTGACTTCTTGGTGAAGAAGAGGAAGAAACATTCATTGCCACTTATTGCCATTATCATGGACTTTTATCTCCTGTGGGCTTTGTGGCTCTGGCTGACTGTGTCTCTATCCAGCCTTTGCTAAATATGACTATATTGGAATGATCTGCAATTGGATTCACAGGCCCATGGCCTTCTCTGGGGATAAAAGTGGGCTGAAGACGGGGACTATTAGTTGAGTGGAATGACCTGGAATTTCTCAGAAATGAGGGTTCATTGTGCAACAGAATCCAGTGGTGGCACACTCAAGGGACAGGGAGCATTTGCGGGGCTCAGATTATCAGCGTTGGCACCTTTATGGCCTGGGTCAATAAAAGACATAAATATTTAGGTAGTTGGGTTTCTCACAATAATAAAGATCACAGCACACAGAAAAAGCTGGGAACTCATTTACTTTGAAGGGAATAGTATTGTCCCCACTGAACAGATGAGGAAACTGTGCCATGGGGATGATATTGAGCTTGCTTAAGGTGCTAAGCAGCCCAACCAGGGACTTGCAGAACCTAGATCCAATTTTTGAACTTTCGATGCCACATCACAAGCTCTTTCTTTGAAGCAGAAATCTAAGTATGAAGCCCATTATTTTTTGCAATTAAAATATGCTAATAAAAAAAGAAAAAAATTAAAATAACAACAGCATCCAGCCCTGTAAGCAAAAGAAAATCTAGGTAGTTTCAACTTCACTCAGCTAGTAGCCCAGAGATTGGGATTATTTGCCTCATTGTGATTATCTAATTATGGATTTGCTAGAAAGCTCCTGGGATAGAGAGACATTCACAGTGACAACAGATGTTTCTCCTGAGGAGGAGCAGGGTAGATGGCGCTGGAGGCTGAAAATCTCCCCCCACCATTTTAACAACTCACAAACACTGAAAATCTCTGGGATTTTAACAACTCACAAACACTGAGCACTCCCTAAGTGCCAGGGAGAATGCAAAAGGCTCTGCATGCAGGCGACCCCTCATCCCTTGCACTGGCCTTTCAGGGGCTCATCGTCACCTCCAGTTAATGGTGAGGACACTGAGGCTCAAGTCTGCACAGGCAGAAGGTAGAAGAGCTGGGCACTGACCTGAGACAGTTTGACCCCCTTACCCTGGCTGCACAGGTGCTTGTTCAGTGGTTTTCAGCGTGCTCCTAAAGGCAGCAGCACTGGTGTCCATGGCAACTTGTTAGAGATGCAAATTCTGGGCCCAGCCCAGAACCTACTGAATCAGAAACTCTAGGGGTGGGGCCCAGCAGGTTTCCTGTGGGTTCTGATGCCTACTGGGTTTGAGACCCCCAATCGTCCCTAACCAGCTGTGATCTAGGGAGAGGAAGGATCGACCCAGCTGAGGGCAAGGAAGGAGCTTAGAGTCTTGGGAAGGTATTTCCCACGAGCTGCTGTGGTTTTGGGTTTGTGGACCACACCTGAAGGAAAAGGGGAAGGAAGTGGGCCTTCTCAAAAAGAGATCGTGATGGGAGGAGAGGGTAGGAGTGGGTGGCTTCTCAGTGGCCTTCTCATAACATGATGTGACTGTAGAACAGGTATCATTTGTCCACTAAGGCTCACTGCGTTCATGTGACGTGGCCTAGATCATGTAAGTAATGACAAGTGATGAGCTCAAAGGCAGCCTCCTCATTCCCTATAGAGTATGTTAATCTGCCTTTTTTCCCCTGGAGAGAGTTCTAAAGGCTTCAGAAACCCCTCTGAATCAGGAGAAATTCTTCAGAGCAGCAGTCACAGCTTCTCCTGATTAGACAATATAGAATCAGGGAAAGAAGAAAAGGAGAGGAAGTTGGTGGCACGGGGAGAGTTGTTGTTGTTAGGTGCAGTTGAGGTGGTGTCTAACTCATAGCGATCCCATGTACAATAGGTGAAACACTATTGTCAGTGCTTCTCTGCTATTAATAGAGTTTTCAATGGCTGATGGTTTTCTTGGGAGTGGGTTGCTAGGTCCTTCTCCCAAGCCTACAGCACTTGGTGTTCCCAGGCGGTTTCCCATCCAAGTACTAACCAAATCCAACCCTGCTTAGCTTCAGAGATCTAAAGGGATCAGATGCCACAGTGATACTACTTCAGGAAAGGTAAAAGGAAGGAGAGTATAGAGAGGTAGTAAGGAGACAGGGGTGGCTTCCAGGTACTACTGTAGAAACCAAGGCTGTCTCCTCATCTTAACTATCATTGTCACCATGGATTGGGCTTTAAATCCCTGTCAGCTTGTCATGCTGTGGGGGCTTGTGTGTTGCTGTGATGCTGAAAACTATGCCACTAGTATCTCAGATAACAACAGGGATACCCATGGTGGACAGGTTTTAGCTTAGCTTCCAGACTAAGACAGACTAGGGAGAAGGACCCAGAAGCTCACTCCCAAAACAATTAGCCATTGAAAACTCTATGAATAGCAGAGAAGCAGTGTCAAATATAGTGCCAGAAAATGAGCCTCCAGGCTGGAAAGAATTCAAGGAATGACTGGGGAAGAGTTGCCTCCTCAAAGTAGAGTCAGCCTTAATGATGGGATTGGAGGAGGGCCCGTGGGACCTCCTTTTGCTGATGTGGCATAGCTCAAAATGAGAAGAAGCACAGTGGCTACAATAATGGGCTCAAACATAAAAAGATCGTGGGGATGGCACAGTGTTGGGGAGTGTTCTGTTCTGCAGTATTTAGGGTCACTGTGAGTAGGATCTGACTCCATGTCACCTAACAACTAGAAGTGTCATACCTTGTTAACAGCCATAAACTGTAGCACAGGTGACCCTGAGTTTGATTCCCAGCTTTGCCAGCGGCCCCATGGAGGTTATCTGACCTCTCTGAGATTGGTTCCTCATCTATAAAATGAGGATCAGCAGGGTCCTGACCTCCCAGGATCTGAGGGAAGTTTTAAAAGAGATAATGTATGTCAACCCTTAGCAGGTTGTCTGGCTCATAGAAAGGGCCCAACAAACATGCCCTGTGGCGCTGTTGTCATCTTCTCGTGGGCTGGCTCATGTGGTAAGGCAGCCATGGACACAAAAGAAGCCTCAGTGGAGAGGAAGGTTACCCAGCTCTTTGCTGCTGCAAAAATCTCCATTCATTTGTCCATTGCCACTTCTTATCCTCACTCCCCCTTCACACTAACTCCATCACCCCACACATTCATTCTGTGACAGCTCCATGCTTAAGAAGGGACTCTTTCCATCCCTGGTACCCAGAGAGGTCACCAGTACAGCACCCCTAATCTGCTGTGTCACCCAACCCTGTGCTCAGTGTCTGATGCTTCAGGAGCTTATTTTACCCTGACACTAACTGTCATGAAGCACGGAAAGGAATATTTTCAAGGATCTCAGCTGGAAATTTCTTCCTGATTGGTTGCTCAGCCAAGTTTGCTGGATTATTTTTCATCCTTTATCCTTTAGAGGACACACTTTTTTTTTTATCAACTGCAATATGCCAAGCACCGTGTGACACTTTATAAACATTGTTTTGTTCAAGAGTTGCAATGATAGCTATAGAGTGAGTGTAATTATCCCAACTCAATGCATGAGGAAAACATAGCAGTAGCTTTTTAAATCAAGATTTAAATCCAGTTTTGGGGCTTTAGTGCTCTGTAAGTTTTTGTTGTTAGGTGCCATCAAGTCAGTATCTGACTCACAATGACCCTGCATACAACAGGTGAAACACTATTGTCAGTGCTTCTCTGCTATTCATAGGGTTTTCAATGGCAGATTGATTTTTAGGAGTGGTTTGCCGGATCTGTCTCCTAAGCCTACAGCACTTGGTGTTCCCAGCTGGTCTCCCATCCAAGTACTAAGCAGGCCCAACCCTGCTTAACTTCTGAGATCTGATGAGATCAGATGCCACAGTGCTATGCCTGCAGGCTTAGTTTTCTATAAGACAATGTCTTAAATCATGTTGTCCTGAAAAATAAATATACTGCTAAGGAGACCCATGGGTAAGGCAAGTAGAGGAGTGCTTTAGGGGTAGGAGCACAATTTCCTATAAATTAGAGCCATATTTCTATTCCCCTGGGGTTTGACTCCAATTCCACTCACTGGGCATCTCTTTGTGACTGTGCCCCTTTACTCTGGTCCTGAAAATGAGCAGCGACTACTGAAGTGAGCCAGACAGGAAGTAGCCTGAGCATTGGCTTTCTAATACTGAGCCATCACTGGAAATGGAATGACATGGAGCACAGTTTATTTATTAATACTACTTTTGCATGGAAAATACTGTTTGGAAGGAATATCTGAGAAGCCGCTCTAGGTAGAAACAGTAAGTTGCATTCTGGGAATGGTGGATCGGGTTAATGCCAGGAAGGTTTGCAAGCCAGGGCCAGAGCGGAATTGTTTGGGGACAGAGAGGAGGCTGAGGCTGCTACCAGAAAGCCACTTTCTCTGTTGTATATAATAGATGATCAAACAGTGAAAGACAATCTCTTTGAAAGGGCACAGATGATTCTCCTGGCCAGCACAGCCTTAACTCTGCTCAGAAGGGTGCTCAGGCCCCTAAACTCTTTCCTCGTTTGCACCCCTTACTCTGGTTCTCTGGACACTGGCCTCACTGTTCCCTGCTGATCTCTAGCTCTGGTTCATTTTCTACCACATAAGAATATCTGCAGCCTGGACCAGGATAGCAGAGTGTGTAATTTCAGTGGTGGAACAGAAAGGTAGGGCAGAGGGCTTGGTCCTGAGCTATCACTAGCACGTAGAAAAGGAGGTTGGAATCTAGAATCCTTCACTTTGCCTCTCTATGACTTGACCAAAACACTTGGGCTCATCCATAAAATAAGATGAGAAGCTAATATATTTTTAGTATTTGTCTGTACTCAGTGCATTCGCTATATGTTTATTCAGAGACTTCTTATCATAGTCCTACAATATAATTATTATTATAATTCCATTTTGCACATGAGAAGATGGAAGCATACAGAGGTTACGTTACTTGCCCAAGGCCACACGTATGGCAAGCAGTGTTCAAATGCAGGCATTATGGGGCCAGAATTTTCATTCTTAACCACTGTGTGATATTGCCTTTCCAAAGGGGACAAAAGGCATTGGTGAGGATCAGATGAGGTCATGTCTCTAAAATCTTTTTGTGTGAATGCTGGGATTGTCATTAGCATTGTTCTCATAGAAGAATATGGGGCAAAGGTTTGTTCAAAAGGATTTTCAAAGTGGGAAGTGCTGGAATAGTTTTAGGGGAAACTGTGGAATGAGGACCGTAGTGAAGCTTGGAGAAAAGCATTCTGGGAGTTGTGATCTATTCGGCATTCCCCACCCCCACATCTCTGCTATCAGCAAAAAATGAAAATGCCCATGAAGAGATGCCCAGAAGGGAACAGAAATCACCAGGGTGGTGCATACAGGCGGAAGGGAGTGTGTCAGAGCCAAGAGGGGGCTACCCCTTTCACCCAAGGGTGTGGGGCAATTTGAGTGAACATATTCATGTTAGGTAAGAGTGTTTCTTAACATTGTTGTTGTTGTTGTTGTTGTTAGGTGTCGTCGAGTAGGTATTCGACTCATAGCGACCCTCATAGGGTTTTCAATGGCTGACTGTTTCGGGATTGCCTTGGGAGCGGGTTGCCAGGCCCTTCTCCATTTTTGTGGTGCTGGGAATTGAACTCAGGACCTCAGAGACTGCAGTGCAGCGCACTACCCATTGAGCTAAATCCCAGCTCCCTTCTTAACATTAAATGATGCTAATTCTCTGACCCTGTCATCTTTCACACCTCTTATCTCACTCTGTACATGTGTATCTCCCTGGTCTACAGATATCTCAGATATCAGTCCCGGGGAGCAAATAACTCCCCTCAGAGTTCAGAGAAGACTTACTGTGTTTTTATATTATCGTAACATTGTATGTAGAGAAAACAATAGGGAGTGTGTCTGTCAGTTTTGCTGCATAACAAAGCACTCCAAGATCTCAGAGTATTATAATAACTAACATTTACTTCTCACTCATGCCACATGATGCCCTCAGGTTGGCTGTGGCTCTGCCTTAGGCTGTGCACTGGTAGTGGAAGAATCCTATGAATCTTCTTTGTCTGTAGCTGCATTTGAAGGGACAGCTTCTTTGGACAATGTACAGTCCTCTTGGAAGAAGGGCAGTGTACAAGAGCCCAACCTCAGCACTGCAGTCACCTTCAACTTCTGTAGGATGTGGCTAAGTCTACTGGCCAAAGCCTGACAATTTAGTGACATCACAGGGAGACATGGCAAGGGTAGGGGTACACAATCCTTTCACAGAAGATTGAACTATAATGCAAACTATCCCAGAGAGTTTGTAATCAGGCTAATTCCAGGGCCTTTCTTCCACTGTTTGAATTCAATACAACAGAATAAATAGTGACAGTGGTATTAGTAATAAAAACAACAATAACAATGGCTAACACTGTCTACCTTTTATGAGCCAGGAACAATTTGCTAAGACCTACAAATTCATGATGTTGTTTAATCTTCAAAATAAGGTAGGATCCATGATGATCTCTATTCTATGAATGAGGAAACAGAAGTTTGGAAAGGTACAAAAATTTTTCTAGGTCCCACACCTAGTAAATGACAGAGCAGGGATATGGAGGCATGGAGTCCTAAGTCATTTTCATTTTCTCAAATAAGTCAATGTCTTTCCTGTCTCAGAGCCTTTGTACATCCCTTCTTCTTCTAAGTAACATTTCCCTCCATTCATTCACTTCATTTTTCAAATTTCAGCCACAATGTTTCTTCCTCGGAAGGGCTCTTGACCTTAGCCTCTGAATGACCCACTTTGTGTCCCCTAGATTTTCTCAGTTCCATTTGACCTTCTCCAATGTGGTGACTTGCTTGATGGAGAGCCCAAGCTTCTGTCCATCACTTGTGCTCCCAACACCTAAGGCTGCCTCAGCTTCCCCGGGGAGGATGAGATGGGGGCAGCTGGCAGATCCATCTCTTCTTTCCCCCTAGATGCTCCAGGTTGCTGATCTATCTGAGCCACTGGCTATACTTGCTTGCAAGGCTGGTGCCCTCTTGGTAATGCACCATGTAGTGTTTGTAATACCTCATTCTCTGCCCCACTCTTGCTTTTCTTTTTCTCTTCTCACCTTGGATTGCACCTCCAAATGAAGCCTTGGCCAGTAAGATTGACTGCAGGCTCTGCTGTCCCAGGTACCCCACCTAAGCCCCGCCCAAACTTGGTCCCTCTTTTTTTCTTTCTCTTAGTATCTAATACTTTTCTCTCAACATTTTAGTCAATTGCTAATCACATATAATTATCCTAATCCAGTTATGTGTTTAACAAGTCTCTCTTCCTTTAGTACAAACTTTGCTCACTCCATTTACTATAAGTTTGCATGGCGTTGTTCACCATAGCATGGCGTGTATTTAGTACGACCCAGCACGTAGCAGGGCCTCATTTAACATTCATTGAATAAGTACACGTGCCTAGGCTTGACTCCTTGTGCTGGTTGCATTGGCTTTGTCAGGTTATCAAAGGTCTTCAAGTTTCCTTTTCCTTCCTTTTGGAAAAGTGGGTTTGGGTGCCAACTTTAGAGGTCCTCAGACTTCAATGTAGATGAATGTAGATATTTAATACCTGATAACAATTGCTGACATGATTATACTAGACCAATGGCCGTCAATCTTTTCTTATAAAAGACATGATGAAAGTATTTAAGACTTGGTAGATGAGACTATCTCTGCCACCAAAACTCATCACTGCCATTGTAATGTGAAAACAACTATAGATAATACATAAACAAATGGATATCGCTGTGTTGCAGTCAAGTTTTATTCATAGAAATAGATGACAGGCTGGATTTAGCTCTCAGGCTGTAGTTTGCTGATCTCTGTACTCCAGAGCACCAACGATCTGTATTGAAGAGGATCACATCAACATACGGCAAATATTCTTGAACTTCTTAGGCCTAGCTCATCCCTTCTTTCTCCTAGTGTTAAGCTGAGCAGTACTTCCCTGGCAATGACAGTGTGCTTGCAGGGAGATCGGCGTTTAAAGAGTTTGTGTTATTGTTGGTATTTCTCTAACAGTGTGAGTGGTGAGAACCCTCTTACATATTTCACCTCTCACTTCCTGTTTCCTGGTAATCCAGCACCTTCTCTACACCTCCAGGATGAGTCTGTGGTGAGGAAAGCTGGAATTAGGGAGCCTGAAGCTTTGTTTGTCTCCCAAATTGAGACTTAGGCATATGTTATAGTAATCTACAATAAGTGATTTCCTGGGAAAGATGTTAAAGGAATTTGCAAACTGCATCTGGTTTCGGTAAATGCTAGTTGGCTGCTCAATATCTTCCCTCTGAGTATTCATTTATTCCTTTTTGCTGAGGAAAAAAGAATGTGGAAAAAGCCCCATGCCCAATGCCTGGCACAAAGTAGGCACCAAATAAATTGATGCTACAGGTTTTTTTCTGTCTTTATTGTAGCTATTCATGAAACCTGACTCTTCTCACAACCTGCCAAGGGTTAAGCCTTCTATAGCTGGTCATCTGCCTGCTGGACTCACATGAATGTCATCTTTCCATATCATTAAAGACTCGTGCCCTGTACAATCTTTGTAGTCTTCCATCCTCCAAGTTCTAGCCAAGTTTCTCCTCATAGAGGAAAATGGTTGCCTTAGCTCCAGGCATCACACCCTCCTAGGAGATCATCTCAGGCAAGAAGGAAGGTAGAATGGAGCACAAAGGGCCACTTCCTTGTATGCTTTTCTTTCTATTGTGGAATAATATCTTCAAGACATCCCCCTGCCCACTTTCCCTTATATATCATTGACCAGATGTATGAGGTATGATCAAAAACTACGGTAAATGTTTAGATTACAATATTTTATTACAGTAAAAGATATATTGCCATTATTCTTCCTCAAAATATTCCCCTGGCTTCAAACATATTTATTCCATTATCTTTGCTACTTTCTGAAGCAGTTCTAGAAGTCTTCCTTTGTGATTCTCTTTAGTTTCCTCCTCCATCATGACAACACTCTGTGTCACACGTCACTTCTGGTATGGCAATTTTCTGCCAAATAAAAATATTGCGGTGTGTCCTCATCCACCTTATTCATGGGAACTGGCACTATGTGACTTCTAGCTCCTCCCCTAAGTCAAAATGATGATGAAAGGTAACCATTTTGAATGTATTCAGGACATCGAGGCAACTACACAGCACAACTAAAAAAAATCACAAAAGAGGACTCTTCCAGAACTGCATCTGAAAATGGCAAAAAGGATGGGATAAGTGTGTTCAAATCCAGGGGAATGTTTTAAGGTGGATTAACAGCAATGTGTTTTTTACTGTAATATGTTACAAAAATTTAAACCTTCACTGTATTTTTTTTTTTTTATTGTACCTTGTACATCACATCTCCAGCCCTGAAAAAATGGACAGCAAGGTGCATCGGTTATTGTGATTGGCCAAGGGTTCAGATTCATCCTCTGGAGCTAGAGCAAGGAGGCGGAGCATGGCTATTGGATGGGTAGGATTGCAAGGTTTGCTGTGCCTTCTTTCCCATGCCCTCCTCCTTCTTGAGGAACACGGCTGTTTTGTTCACTAGTTCCTCTTTTGGTGACTGGCCTAAAATAGGCACTCAATATACATTTGAGGCATAGTCAATTTTATGTTGCTATAATGGAACATCACAGACTGGTCAATTTATAAAGAATAAAGGTTTATTTGCCTAATGCTTCAGGCGGCTGGGAGGTGCAAAGTTGAAGGGCTGCATCTAATGAGTACCTTCTTGCTGCTGGGGACACTGCCGATTCCGGTTTCCACAGGACATTTCGTGGTGAGTGCTGTGTGTCCTTCAGACAGAGCCAAACTGGATTTAAAATTATTATTTTTTTGACATAGGGTATTGATTGCTATGTTGCTTAGGCTGATCTTGAACTCTTGGATTCCAGTGATCCCACCTCAGCCTCCTGAGTTCTGGGACTAATGGTGCACATGTCTGCACCCAGCTCAAACTGGCTTTTTATAAAACAGACATGCCTGTCTGCGTGACTTAGTGAGACCTTGTCTCAAAAAGTAAAAAAATGGGCCGGGGGTGCAGTTCAGTGGTCCAGCACTTGTAGAGGGTGCAGGAGCAAGGCCCTGGCTTCAACCCCCAGTACCGCAAAACAAACAAACAAACAAAAAACCAGACAAGGCTTTGAGATAAAGAAGTTAACTCAATCCATGAATCCATTTGTTGTTGTTAGGTGCCATCGAGTCGGTATCCAACTCATAGTGACCCTCATAGGGTTTTCAATGGCTGACTGTTTCGGGATTGCCTTGGGAGTGGATTGCCAGGCCCTTCTCCCATATGAATCCATTAGTAGATTAATTTATTCAGAACCCTCATGACCTAATCACTTCTTAAAGGTGTCACCTTGTCATACCTCAGAGTGGGCGTTAAATTTCAACATGAGTTTTGGTGGGGCTATTTGCACCACAGTGTTGGGGATGGACAAATAATGAATAGAATGTTCTTCCTCTTGCCTTTGCTCCATCTCTTCTTCTGGTTCCTCTTTTCTGAGTTTGCTATGGGCAGTCATGGAGTTGTTCATCCCATCTGAAGATGACTTTTCCAAAATTGGGTAGCATGGTAAGGAAGGAGTCTGGTCTATCACACTGTCCCACTCAGTCTTTGATGTGGGCTGCTCCCTGTGTTCAGAACACAGGCAGCATGGACAAGGCTAATGGCATGCTCAGGGGCAGCGTGCATGGGCATGACCAAGCCCTTTCCCAGCAAGACCGGAAGTCTAGATAAGCTTGTCCCCTTTAATCTTCTCTATGGGCAGTTTCCTATGGCTTTTCATGCTCTCCTATTAGAATGTCAACTAAATAACAGGCATCAGCAGGAAATTGTTCAGAGAAATGGCTTGAAAGGCACCAAGCCCCGTGGAAGCGTTTATTATCAAGCATTTAATGAGATGATTGCAAACTTCCTCTACTTAGCTTGGAGCTCCAAAGGTCAAAAGACTCTTTCTAGATATCCCTTTGTGGATCTAGTTTGAATGAAGCACTGAAGAAATATTACTTATATAGGTGAATTCATGATTTCAGTCTTATTTACCCCCAATGTAAGGTGAAAAATGGGGACTTTTGTGCTCATATAAGGAATACCCATGGAAAGGAGATAGAATGGCAGAGGACATCTGATCTAGGTTGACTTTGATCTCTCACTTAATGTGACACATGACCAAGTTACTGATGTCTTCCAGCCTCAATTTCTCCATCTGCAAAGTGGAGCCATGGCTGAGAGTGCTTCTTGCACAGTTTCTGGCACACAGTGAGGGCTCAGTGAACGATAGCTATAATGGTTTTTGACGTGTTAGGTTCTTCAGTTTGTCTGAAATGAGCGTGTTTTATGAAGACAACTCTAGATATTATTTTTGAAAAGCAGACTGTGCCATGTGGATTATCCCAGTGTCAGCCTATCCAACTACATTCAGCCAATAGGTGTAAAGTGCCATCTGTATTTTTGATGTGATTCTGGACACTGGGATTATATTGAGCCTGATAGGGCCTCACATTGCTAAAAATGACTTTGACCATCAATTAAGGGTGGTTGGATAACTCTCACAGAACTGATATTTCTTTATTTAGCAGGGATGAGTTTCTTTGGGTTTACCTGACTCCTGATAGCATGCAAAATGGTGACTTCAGTTTGCCTGGATTGATTCTGCCCTGCAGTTGAGTATGAAACATGGAATCATATAATGTGGCAGCGTGGAGAGCCAGTGACCCCAGGGCCCTTCTGGGATTTGCCAGGCCTGTCCACCAATGCCCTGGCTCTTCCTGAAAGTCATCTTTCCATCCTGGTGCTCAGCTTGCTGTTCTCTACAGTGAGCAAACACTCACCCATGTCTTTCAGTGGGGTATTACGGAGTAAAAGGTGAAATGATTTTGTTGTAACAATGATTATAGTTACTATGGTGTATGAGACTGCAGCCATAGCCCTGTGGCATCCGATCCTGTCACATCTCGGAAGCTAAGCAGGGTTGGGCCTTGTTAGTACTCAGATGGGAGACCACCTGGGAACACCAGGTGCTGGAGCCTTGGGAGACACACCCAACAGTCCACTCCCAAAAATCAATCTGCCATTGAAAACCCTATGAACAGCAGAGAAGCACTGACAATAGTGTTTTGCC
Organism: Pedetes capensis; assembly: GCA_007922755.1. Taxonomy (NCBI): domain Eukaryota; kingdom Metazoa; phylum Chordata; class Mammalia; order Rodentia; family Pedetidae; genus Pedetes; species Pedetes capensis. Next base: position 7,884 of record VMDO01021518.1, on the reverse strand, counting down.
TATTGTACGTAGGGTCGCTATGAGTTGGATACTGATTTGATGGCACCTAACAACAACAATATGGTATATGAGGTTGGAGTTTCTCAAAAACTTTAGGTTGCTTGTGCAAGAACTAGAATTCTCTGAATGAAATTTAAATGAATTGTAAGAGGAAGTGTTAAAGAAATCTCTGCCTTCATCCTCTGGAAGGCTGAATAGACTGACCCGTGTGGAAGTCTGGGTCCTCTGGGAAGCACGTGGGCAGGATGAGATATTCAAGGGACTCCTTGGAGGTGTCTCTGCCCCTGTGAAGACCAAAAGGGAGGAGGGAGAAAGAGGTGGGGAGAGATTTCAGACCCCAGTACAAATCTAATACCTCGAAAAGGCAAGGAAGAAGGAAGGGATATGGGTAGAAAGAAAGAGGCTCAGGCTGCTGTTCACTGCTCAGTGAGGTATTTGGCTCAGCCCGTGGGAGTCTTTGAGCCCATCAGAGCAACTCCATTCCTGTAGAAAGTGGCATGGGCTGGCAGCAGACCATGGGTTGCTGCAGGGACTGAACTGCTGGGACATTCAGTCAACTGCTTCCCTAGCAGGAGATCAGAGCCACCCACTAAATTGGAAACACAGATTTTTTTTTTTTCAGTCCTAGAAGTTTAAACCCAGTGCCTTGCAAACTCTGGGCAAGCACCTCACCCCTGAGGTGCACCTCCAGCGCCTTTTCCATGTTTTATTTTGAGAGAGGGTCACACTAAGTTGCACAAGCTGCCTCTGCCTGGAATCCGTGATCTTCCTGCCTCAGCGTCCAGAGTGGCTGGGATGACAGGTGTGTGCCAAAACACAGATCTTGATGGGTTTGAGGAGAGAAACAAAACAAAACAAAGAGCAAAACCAGAACATGTGAGATGGTACAGATTTTGTGCCCCAAGTCAACACTTCCTTCCTTGCTTTAACTTTCACTTCCTCCTGGGTTTCAGCTCGGCCAATCATGTTGAAAACCCCACCCAGCTTGGTAGAGTTCCTCATCTGACCATTAAAAAAAAAAACAAAAAACCTGTGTGTGAATAAGTCGCAGGATTTTTCTTTGTTTTCCCCTCTCAGTGAGTTCTACTTTACATGCTTGGATTTCACATTTTCATTATTTGGACTGGGAAAAGTCATCCAGGCCAGTTTTCTTCCCCTGCCTCTAAGCCTGATCAAAATGAACCCAATTCTCCAAAGTGTCTGGATAAAAAGAAGAACATCTAAATATATATGTGAGTGTAAGAGTGTGTCATTAGGCTTCACTTATTCTTGGAACTTGTCTTTATTAGAGGGCATGACATGGAGGTTCATTGAGGGCCTGCATGTGCTTTGGCATTTTAGAGTCACCAAATATGGCCGTTCATCCAATGTTTGGACAGTGGCTGGGTTCCTTCGACAGAACATACACTGCTTTTCCTATGGAAAAAACAAGCTGTAATGATGGGGAATGGAACGGAGACTAGCCAGATGATAGGTAAAACTCTTCCTGTTCTTTCTGACTATACACTTTGCTGGAATTTTCCTGTCATCTTTAGGTATGGTTGTCTGCCTGAGTCATGTTGTTGTTGTTAGGTGCTGTCAAGTCAGTGTCTGACTCAGTGATTCTATGTGCAACAAGTGAAACACTGTTGTCGTGCTTCTCTGCTGTTCATAGGGTTTTCAATGGTTGATTGTTTTTTGGAAGTGGGCTATTGGGTCTGTCTCCCAAGCCTATAGCACCTGGTGGTCCCGGGTAGTCTCCCATTCAAGTACTAACCACATCCGGCCCTGCTTAGCTTCCAAGATCTGATGGGGTCAGATGCTACAGTGGTACAACTGCAGGCACCCGAATCATAGCCAGTAGCAAATGGGCAGAAGTGGTGACTGTCACTTCTAGCCCTGTCTCACCCCTGGTTTCCATGTTTGCACTCATCCTTTGCCTGCCAGTTGAATGCACAGTATCCAGCGGCGAATTCCAAAGCTCTGGAAGAAGATGGAGCTGATGAATGACAACCTGTGTCCCTGAATTGCTCCGAGGAGCAGAATGCTCTGCTGGCTCATGCTGGGCTAGAAACCGAGTGAGAAACAAGCATGCATTGAGTGAAGCAACTGTGTTTTTAAGTTGATCATGACAGTTGTCTTATCCAGGAGAGAAGATGTGGGAAGCTTTTGAAGAATCAAGCTGTGAGAAAGGAGATCTGTGGGGAAGGCCAGTGCGATTCAGTTGGACAAACCCTTCTCCAGTCATATTTTGAATTGGTCACTGAGTTGAGCCTTGAGACTATCAAGATAAATGAAAGATGTTTGCCACACTCAAGGGCCCAGAGCTAGTGAGGGCAGACAGGGAGATAGACAAAGACTTATAACGGACTTTGCAAGAGCAGCAACAACATGTACAGTGCACATAGGAGGCCCAGAGGTAGAGAATTAACTCGCTCTGAGGATGTGGAAGAATGGCATTCAAAGTTGCTTCTCAGAGGTGACACCTGAGCCAGGCTTTGAAGAGTACAGGAGTTTAGCAAGGTAGGGAAGGGGTCAAGTAGCTATGGAGGAAGCAGTCCTAGGAGGACCTGACACCAGTTCATGATTCCTATCTGCAATTTTGAAATCCACTAAGCTCAGAAAAGCACCTTATTTCATGGCAGAAATACCAGCGGATTTGATTGTGGGATGCCTTCAAGTCCCTGCTGGGGGCATTTCATATTTTTGTATGTGCATGATCTTATCATTCCATAATCTACAAAGTGATGAATGATGAAGGACATCAGGACACCGGTTGGTAGTCCTGTGTCAATCAGTTATGTTTCAGGCTGCTCACGAGTCACAGAGTACTGACATTCAGGTGAGATGGACTGCTTCTTTCTGCAGAGAAACCTGGAGGAGCGTGAGTTTTCCAGTTTTCCACCTTCCCCTCATGTCACCTCCAGCCATGCTGGCTGTTATGTTTTGTGAATAAGCCTACTCTATGGTATGCTGTGGGCTGGGATTTAGTTCAGTTGGTAGAGCGCCGCTCTGCAGTCTCTGAGGTCCCAAGTTCGATTCCCAGCTCTGCAAAAATGGAAGAAGGATGTGGCAACCCACTCCCAAGGCAATCCCGAAACAGTAATCCATTGAAAACCCTATGAGGGTCGCTATGAGTCAGACATGACTCGACGGCACCTAACAACAACAACAACATGGTGTGCTGTGGGGCTGGGATTTAGCTCAGTTGGTAGAGTGCCACTCTGTAGCCTCTGAGGTCCTGAGTTCGATTCCCAGCACCGCAAAATGGGAGAAGGACGTGGCAACCCACTCCCAAGGCAATCCCGAAACAGCCATTGACAACCCTATGAGAGTCACTATGAGTCGGACTTGACTCGACAACACTTAACAACAACAACAACATGGTGTGCTGTGGGGTTGTTGCAGTAGCTGCTCTCTCTTCCTGGCAAGCTCTCCTCTTACATTTCTGTGACTGTCTTGTTCTCATCCTCCACATGTTGGTTCAATGTCTATTGTTCAAAGAGCCCTGCCCTAACTGCACCTATTGGTGATCTTTCCCAGATACTCTCAACCACATTACTTCATTTATTTCCATCATAGCATTTATCAAAGTATGATTTTATTTCATTGTTTATGTTTATTGTGCATCTCTTGTTTAATGCAATGTCCAAGGAAAGATATTAGTTCTTCTCTGCTGGTTTTCTGATGACTGATACAGTTTCTGTGGAATAAAAATAGATCAATATATCAATACACCAGCTAGAAAACTAGCCTGCAGCTGTACCACTGTGGTGTCCCATCCCATCAGATCTCAGAAGCTAAGCAAGGTCAGACCTGCTTAGTACTTGGGAGATCGCCTGGGAACACTAGGTGAGTAGGCTTGGGAGAAGGCCCCATAGCCCACTCCCAAATAACAATCAGCTGTTGAAAACCATATGAATAGCAGAGAAACATGACAATAGTGTTTCACCTGTTGTACACAGGGTCGCTATGAGTTTGACACCAACTTGATGGCACCTAACAACAACAGCAACAACAACAACAACAACAACAACAACAACAACAACAACAACAAAACTAAAGTCTTTCTAAGTCTCCAGACTTCCTGGTGATGAGATCTTTATCTTGAAATAATAGTAATGGAAAGTTCATAGGTTTTTTTCCCCATGATCAGACACAAATATCTACATGACTTTCGGAAAATGGTACTACCTCTCTGAACCCAGGTTTCTCCTTTTGTCTGTGGAGGCTAATAACAGTCTACTTTAGTGAATTGGTGGAGATAATAGGAGAGATAATGAATGTAAAGTTCTGAGCATAGTACCTGGCACATTATAGGTGCTAAACAAATGAAGGAGTCTGGAAAAGGAAAGCACATAGGTCTCTATTTCTTTCCATGTTTTTGTGTGGTAATTCTATCCCTCTGTAGTCACCAAGGATCTGAGTGAGGATAGGTGTACTCCATCTTTATGGAGTCACAGCAGCAAATAAGTTCTCTCTGAACACTCTGTGCAGGTGCTAGATTAAAGATCCCTGTAGGACCAGTGAGTTGCCAGAAGCATGGTTTCCAAAGAGGCAGCATTTCATTATAGCATTAGACATTCAAAGATCTTCATGGATGGAAATGCAGAGTGGGGAATAGTGTAGTCAAAGTCATGGTTATAGAAGGAGGATCATGGTTGGGAGGATACTGAAGAGTCCAGGATGTGAGACAATGGAAGGGAAGATGTCACTGGAAAGTTGCCTTGGGATCAAACCCATGAAGGTCCTAAATGTTGAGCTGTGAAAATTAGACTCCATTCTATATGTCATGGTGAGTCATGACCCAGGGTGAACTGAGAAAGAACACCCTGAAATGCATGTCCCAAACACTTCAAAGCAGGCAATTTTTCTGGGCAGATTGAGTCAGACACCTGCATCAATAAATGAAGGTTACAATGTTTTTATATTCGTTTTTAATACAGGGAATCTGTAATCATGGAACATTGAGAGCTAGCACGGTGCTATTCCCTGTGAGGAGCAATAATGGAAGTGGAGGTTTGAATCCCTGTCATATACAAGCTTAATTTAGTAGAGTGGAGAATTACAGTTGCCTATTAATTCACATTTATTCAATCAACTCACATTTTCCCAGCTTCTACTATGAGTCAGGTGCTGTGCCAATGACTGGGGTGTTAGATCTGTTACCTGCCCTCAACAGGCTTTGCCTTCTCCTGGTGGAATAATACCAGCAAACAGGTGATTCTGTAGTGCAGGGATAAGAGTCAGCAAGAGTGGAATGGACTGTAAATGATATAGAAATTTGGTAAGAGAAAGAAAATAATAGGTAGCAAATGGTGGAGAAAGACTGTGGAGTCCACCACAGAGATGGATTTTGAATGACGACTCTGAAGAATGACACAGAACAAGACAGCAATATATAGAGGCTAGAAGTGCACCTGGGCTGGGATTTAGCTCAGTTGGTAGAGCGCCACTCTGTAGCCTCTGAGGTCCCGAGTTTGATTCCCAGCACCACAAAAATGGGGAAAGGATGTGGCAACCCACTCCTGAGGTAATCCCGAAACAATCAGCCATTGAAAACCCTATAAGGGTCGCTATGAGTTGACACGACTCGCTGGCACCTAGCAACAACAAAAGAAGTGCACCTTGTGGAGTATGGGCAGTATCATGGCTTGAATATAAAATATTCCCCCCAAATCATGTGCTTTATTGTTCATTCCTCAGCTGGTGGCACTATCTGGGGAGGCTATGGAAGTTTAAGATGGTGGGATCTAAGTTTGCAGAAGTGACTACCTGGAGAGAGGGCTGTGGAGGTTTTTAACCTGGACCCATAGCCCAGGTCTCTTTTTCTGGCTCCAATCCTATGATGCTGTGAGGATGTCTGCCACAGGCTCTGCCTCTACTGCCACCATGACTGTCCTGCTATCATTATAGGTTGATCCACTAACTGTGAGCTTTCAATCAACCTTTTCTTTGTAAATTTGTTTTGGTTGGTTTTTCTGCTACAGCAATGACAGCTGGGCTGGGATTTAGCTCAGTTGGTGGAGCGCTGCGCTGCAGTCTCTGAGGTCCTGAGTTCAATTCCCAGCACCACAAAAATGGGAGAAGGGCCTGGCAATCCACTCCCAAGGAAATCCCAAAACAGTCAGCCACTGAAAACCCTATGAGGGTCGCTATGAGTCAGATACCGACTCGACGGCACCTAACAACAACAACAAATGACAGCTGATAAATATAGGCAGGGTGGATCCTGAAGCTACTCCTCAGCTGTATGATATTTCAGTAGATAGAGCAGGTTACTCTCTGTGCCCTAGTCTCTTCACCTTGAAAATAGGAAGACTAGTGGGAACTCAACTGCAAGGTGGTTGATAGGCTAGAACAGGGCTCATGAATCTTTCTCTGTAAAGGACTACATGGTAAATGTGTTAGATGTTGTGGGCCATATGGTCTTTGTGTCAACAACTCAATTCTGTCATTGCAGTGGACAGCCACTAAAATGGAAGGGAAATAGCCAGCAAACTTACAGACACCCAAATTCGATTTGTATTGGTCAGGAATTATTATTATTGTTTTCATTTAAAAAAATCATTTATAAATGTAAAAATTATTCTTAGCTTTTTGTTGTTCGTTGTTGGGTGCCATTAAGTCAAGTCAGACTCACAGTGACCTTATGTACAATAGAACAAAACACTCCTTAATCTTTTCTCCATTTATCATGAAGTTGTGTAGTGATTCAGTTGTAAGAATGTTTATTTTTTTGATGTTGAGGGACAATCCATACTGAAGGCTGTGTTCTTTGATCTTTATCAGTAAATGTTTCAGATCTTCTTCACTTTCAGCAAGCAGAGTTGTGTCATTTACTTAACACAGGTTGTTAATGAGTCTTCCTCCAATCATAATGGCCTGTTCTTCATAAAGTCCAGCTTCTCAGATTTTTTGCTCAGCATAGAGTTTGAAGAGGTATGGCGAAAGGATACAGCCCTGATGCACACCTTTACTGAATTTAAACCAGCCAGTATTCCTTGTTCTGTTCAAATGACTGTCTCCTAGTTCATGTGCAGATTTCTCATGAGTATAAGTAAGTGTTCTGGTATTCCCTTTCTTTGCTATGTTATCATTGTTATCCATAATTAATTATGATGCACACAGTCAAATGCCTTTGTATAGTCAATAAAACATAGACATCTTTCTGGTATTCTCTGCTTTTGGCTAATATCCATCTGATATCAACAATGATGTCCCTGATTCCATGCCCTCTTCTGAATCCAGCTTGATTTTCCAGCAGCTCCCTATCAATATACTGCTGAAGTTGCTTTTGAATGATCTTTAGTAAAATTTCACTTGCATGCAATATGAATGGCATTGTTTGATAATTTCTACATTCAGTTGGATCCCCTTTCTTGGGATTTCTTCCAGTGAGTTGGCCCCATAGCTGTTTTCCAAATCTCTTGGAAAAAACAGGTGAGTACCTCCAATGCTGCATTTGTTTGTTGAAACATCTCTATTGGTATTCCATCAATTCCTGGAGCCTTGTGCTTTGCCAATTCCTTCAAGGCAGCTTCCACCTCTTCCTTCAGTACCAGTGGCTCCTGTTCATATGCAACCTCTTGAAATGATTAGCCATCCACCAATTCCTTTTGGTACAAAGACTATGTATACCTTTCATCTTCTTTTGATGTTTCCTGTGCTGTTTAATATTTTCTCTGTAGAATCATTCACTATTGTCATTCAATTGAATACTTTCTTCAATTCCTTAAGGTTGATAAAAACAGAGTGTGTATTTCCCTTTTGGTTCTTTCTCTAGCTTTTTGTACATGTCATTATAATATTTGATTTTGTCTTCTTGAGCTGCCCTTTGAAATCTTCTGTTTAGTTCTTTAACTTCATCGTGTCTTCATTTGACTTTAGCTGCTCGGTGTTCAA